>OY992891.1:45704147-45788731 GCA_963921405.1 Cepaea hortensis
GCAATAGTGAATATTTTAAAGGGAAAAAAAAACAGCAAAAACTGTGACACGTTGTGAAAATAAGAGTAAGTGGACATTGCAGGGTGACACATGTAAACTAACAAAGTATACAGTTTACCGAAATGCCTCCAGGTCCACTTTGTTGTTACCCTCACGATCAACTACTTTCATTACTAATTCTATCAGCTCTTTCAGTAACTCCTCTTGATCATCTTCTGTTTGTAATACTGTATTAGTCTGTAATTTAACATCCAGGAAGACATAATGTCAGACAAACTATTTTCTAACAATTTATTGTTTTGTGTGAAATAGGCAATTTTTGTCAGTTTACTGAAATCGTTATATATGAACAAATATATTTGCGCAATTTATAAGGGTGTGGGGGTTGGGGGTGGGGTGGGGGGGGGGGGGGTTCGTTCTGAGCATAATGAACTCATAGAGACTATAAAGCACCATACTCTGTTTCTTCCTCTTCTTCTTTTCGTTCATCCGGAGTGTTTTTTTTTTAGATGTGATTGCGGTGTGTCTGTTATGCGCCCTTGGGCCGAAACCCGTAGGCCAACACATCCGACGATAGCGTGCTTTTTTTTTTGACCAGGTAGCATTCCTGGGAGACTCACTTTTGTGGTGCCATCTACAACCCAGCTGGCCAAGTTGGATCGGTCGAAGACAACGGTCATCCCTCAAAGGAAGGCAGGGACAGTCCATAGCATTTTCCGCCATCCAAGGTTGCTTCCATATTTGCTGGGCCGACATATAGCGCCCTGGTTCTGGGCTCACCGACGGAATCGTCACGTCCTGCTCATGGCTGCTTTAAATCCTCACTTCAATATATTGGGCGTTCCTTCACCACGGGCCGCACCTGCACAAACCAGGCCAGTCTGCAGACGGTATCCACTCAGCGAGTTTTCGGTTCGGACATGTGCTTGTCTCTGTGCCCTTCAGAGCTGTTCCAGGCACGAAGGACATTAGGAGAACTACCTAGTCAGAGCTGTTCCGAGCAAGAGCGGCATTCGGAAACAAGGTAGATTTTCCTAGCACAAGGGAAGACTAGTTAGAGCTTTTCCGGTCACGAAAGACATTTCACTCGGACGTAGTTGCGTAGTGCCATTTTTATTTTGCCGCCCGTAGGCTGGCACTTCCGGCTTCAGCGGGCATTTTTAATGAGGTTAGCCGTCCTCAGGTTCGAGACAAGTTAGATTCTTATTTCGACTTCCACACAGCAAGCTTTTCCTTTGGTCTGCCACGTAATGGATTCGCGAGACAATTTTCCACATTTGACTACACTCACTCCATGAGTACGGTTAAAGACTTTCATCGGACAGTGCGACCGAGGTGTTTTTCCACCTTTTAGTACTCGCTCACGAGGTAGGCTACATGTGCTGCCGGCTCAGCACCTTACCTCTGTACAGCAGTGAGCGAGAAACGGCCAGGCCCTCTCATCCGGGGATCCCTCATATCCCCCAGCTGAGAACCTTCGGACAAGTATCTGAACTGGGCATGTAGCTTGCCCAGTATCTCACCTCCATTTATCGGTGGAGGCGTTTGTGTAAGTATCTGGACCAAGATTGTGGTTTCGTGTGCCGGAGCTTAAATTTTGACTGCTATCCTCAGTCTACCTGCAGAGCAGCAGGTGTCTCTCTTAGTCTGGTCCCTATCCCATATGCTGTCCGATATGTAGTTTTTCATCCACCGGCAAGCACATGGGGTCGATGGGACACGCAAGCTCCGCCACCACGGCAAGGTGGAGACACATCGGGGGAGATACTCTGTTTCTAAAGCTTTCTTTTATTACACAAAATAATGAAACTCCATCCCCACTCAGTTCATCCCGACGTGAAACCATTCATTGTGTTTTGAGATCTTCGTTAAAATCAGTTAACACTATTGTACAGGTTTTACATCACATCAGGAAGCTGTTTAGCCAACAGTTTCATTTTCGCTATCACACCAACTACTCATCCCATCACATCGGTCATATCCGAAATATGGAATGCATAATTCCATTTTAACCTTTGAATAAAAAAAAATGTGGGCTCCCATTCGAGATCCAGAAAGCTACACACCTAGAAGTAACATCTATCTAGCGGATAAACAGACTGTTAGTGAGCTGAACACATACATACATACATACATGGATACATGCGGGAGTCGTCATGTACAGAGATGATTATCGGAATCTTTTATATTCAACTTTATTTACACCACTGAGCAAGAAACATCCTATTCCTGAGATTTAAATGAAGTTTAGGAATCTGATAAAGGATTTAAAGCTAGATATAGCGATAAAGAAATATGAAACTTACAGAATGCCTCATATGTTTGGTTAACCAACAATTCACAAACTAGAGATACCATGAAGACCAGTTGTAAAATGCATATACTAAACTGTATACACACATGCAAAACATTTAGTAAATACATTTAAATTACTAGAAAGTACTAATACATGTCATGATCGGGTTTATAGGATTACAGATCATGGCATCGTTCAGGAAAAGTGCGGTGTGTACGAAGAGACCGTGCAAAGTGACACGCCACGAGCGTTTGACACAAGAGCGTGAAAAGCGCCCAGGGCGCTTTGTGAAAGGACAAAGCGTCACCTTCAATCATTTGGGCTTGAGCCATGGTCAAGTGTGGACCTGGTTCTTGGTTTCAAGTAGCATGGCCTAAAACTGCGCCCTACGAGAGTGTTAGGAGTTGTGGTGTTGAGTTGTTTTGTTAACTCGTAACGTTGGTTAACTGTGGTTGAGTAATTGATTATGTATTGTCAGCAACCTAGCTTTGACAGGCACACATGGATTCTTCTTTTTCACCACACGAATGATAACTCGTACGTCGTACAAAAGGATATAAATTTATTCTGGACTAGTTACACAATAGCTCCGAGAACTGATAACCACATGGATCATATACATCATGACAATATTACGTTATGACGTTATCTATGGTAATATCTACTGTATTAATCTAAGCCTAAGTCACCACTACTTCTACTGTCCTATAAACAACACAGTATTCAGAGCGAATACTACGATCTGTCTCCTACGCTGTCTTGTCCCCGTCTCCTTGACTTTCGTGGCGTGTCCAGCCACGAGCCGGTGACCCTTCGTGCGTCAGCAGGTTTGCGTGCTCGGTATTCCAGCACGCGTTTAGTGGCTTGTCAATAGGTTACTCTTCTAGAGTTACCACTATTAATGGATACTCCTCGTGGTACTGGTTTCCCCACTCTAACCTGGGTAACTCCTGGTCATGCCCTACCGTGTCCCCTTTTATGACACGTGTGTGTCCAGTCGGAGAACTGTTCACAGTTCTCCCTACTGCTTCTGTCCCTTCTATTCCCTATTTCCTAGATAGGGATGTTATCTCTATCCTGTCTTAGTCCTATTCCTTAGTTCTACTCCTCTCTTCTCTATCTGCCTACATGCGCCTCTTTGACAGTCTCTCCCTCCGTCTGTGTTGCGTTACAAGCTTTTAACTTATGGGTGTAACGCAAATTGTTATCTAAAAAAAATTAGGCCTGTCTAATTTTGTCAAAGGCTGCATGAGCTTGCTAACTATGTTCTGGGTATAGCACAAGCCCTCTACTTTCCAATGTCACACTGTTGTATTCCTTCACTTGGCTATTGATTATCACACCACACTAGTACAGTTGGCTAGAGCCCTTGCTCATTCTAACCTTATACTTCTTGGGAGTTGTGTGACCCGAAGCCGTTGTCTTTATAGACCTGCTCCTCTAATTGTCAATTTAACTGACAACCCAAACAAATTGTCCCTATTATGGGTACAATACATGAATTATATTCATGCTCCCATATAATATTTACTCCAACTTGTATACATGCTTTGTTCGCTAATGTTCGCCTATCTAGCTTCCGCTCGTGAAGAAATCTTTCAGTGGTAAACTAGGATTTCGAAAGTCTGTAGTGTCCCCTGTTCAGAGTAGTTATGCCCCTTTGCAAGTAATGATGTCTGCATCTTTATCTGTTAGTTTTCCTGATTGGTTGTGTGTTTGTATTTAACTAATGTGTGCTTAAATTACCAACATGTGTGTATGTCTATAATTTACATGTATGTTATCTTTCAAGCGCCATAAAACGGTTTATTGTAGTCACAAACGAGTCTGTAAGGCTGATTTATGACTACTTGGCCAGTTTAGGAAGCTTAAAATATGTTTCCTATCTCTATAATGTAAGTATGGCAACAACACGGATAACAATGAACAACACATTGTGTTACACAAATTGACAAGGACGAATTACAAAAACTCGTATTGAGCGGCAAACAATCCGCAAAATGTCTCATTCCTGTGTATTTATTTCATTCACTTATTCACTTTTACACTTCTTTCATTCACACTTTCATTCCATATTGATTTAAAAAGGCGTTATGTCATTAAAAATTATGTTGTACAAAAGAAAATGAATGAACAATATATTTACAATAAATGGTTGGCTCAATTTACAAAAGTTTTAGAGCCAAATGACTGTGCCGTATTTCTGCACCGGTCATTTCTGTACAAAAATTTACATGATTGTGAGGATCGTTTACTACCAATCCTGAGAGTAATGATTACTATACTTAATCTAATCTACGTTGGTGTGCTGTGCTACGCTAACTAAGGGAAATAATGTAACTAAATGAATAAAATGGTATGAAATGTGTTAGTTACCTTAATGTGTGTTTCTAAATATGATGGTATAAATTCTAAATGAGGGTATCAATTTTAAGTAATGTTTTATTTAACTAAACTATACGAAAATGTGTTTAAATGATGATGGATTAAAGTTGTGTTTACTAAGTTCAAGAGTACGATCTAATGATTTGACATATATGAATTTCTAACTTAGTGTAGATGAAGTTTAACTCTTAAATGTTATTAGTTTCCTATTAAACAAAAACTTTATGGGGATAGTTTTATAAATTCTATTGCAACTAAGAAAGTTATGATATTACATGCAACTGTTATAAAAACATGTTATAATACATATCACATACATTTCTAACTATACATTAATTACATTAATTACTTCCAGGTGTGTTGTTGGAGTCGCGTTCTCTGTTGAATCTCGTTGAAATAGAGTAATATAGACAATGTCTGATATATACGCTCTCGTCCTGGTTAAAGTTTGAATAAGTCCTACTCACGTGTTACATATAGAATATGATGATGGCGTAGACATCTCCTAACGTGTCTGTCTTTTCTCACTCGTAATGACACAGTTCATGCTAGTCAATTTAAGGCGTTTCACAATTCTAAGAGCACTAAAGTGTCTATAATTCACCATTCTGGACACCAATTTTTTAAAGTGTCAATGAATGTGGTGATGTTGAATCGCTCCTCTCTGGTACATCAGGTATCTCAATATGAGAAGGTCTGCTGAGCGTGTCTGCCAGTAAGTTCATCTTTCCCTTTATATGTTTAATAGTGAACGAGTAGTTCTGGAGAATCAAAGACCACCTATAGATCCTATTATTTTTGTGGACTCCAGACTCCATAACTGTAAGAGGGGAATTATCAATTTCGATGACAAAATGAGTGCCCGCTAAGAATCGGTGAAGTTTACGGATACAATAGATGACGCTTAAGGCTTCTAATTCAGAGACTCCATACCTCGACTCAGCAGGTACATAAATGATTGGGTGGAAGATTTCCTCATGGAATTGGCCTAGTACGCCGGCAATGGATATAGCGCTTGCGTCTGTACGGAGAAAATACTTAAGGCTTGGATTAGGAAAGCGCAATATTGGTACAACGCTAAACATTTGTTTTAATTTTGATAATGCATCAATTAAATCTGCATCTTTTACATTCAGTTTTACAGATGATTTCAATACATTCGAAAAGACGCTGGTAATTTCAGCTAAATTAGGTTTGAACTTGTTGTAATAATTTACTAGACCAAGTAAGCTTCTAACTTGCTTCTTGGTCGTTGGCATTGTTAGATTTAAAATTTTAGTTACAATTTTATCATCTGTTTTAAGTTGGCCCCTTGTGATGGTATGGCCAAGGAAGTCAATTTCTTCCAAACCCAACTCAACTTTTGTTGGTTTCACAGTAAGACCGAATAGTCTCAATCTATCGAAGACAAGTCGCAGTTTCTGTAGATGTGTTGTCCAGTCTGCCGTATGAACACATATATCGTCAATATACGTCTCCGTATTCGTTACTCCATGAAGAAGATCCCTAGTGGGTCGAACAAAAGTGGCTGGAGCATTACGAAGGCCAAAAGGAAGGAATCGCCACTCATAAAGACCTAAGGGTGTTGAGAATGCAGTCAGATGAATAGAAAGTCTGTGCATTGGGGAATTGCCAATATCCCTTCGTTAGGTCGAGTTTAGAAAAGATCCTAGAAGTTGACATGTTGAGAATCAGGTCTTCGCAAGATGGAATTGGCTCTGCGTCTACCTTGGTGACATTATTTAATTTCATATAATCGACACAGAGGCGAATCGTTGAGACCTTTTTCTTGACCAAGACAATAGGAACAGAATATTCTGACTGCGACTTTTGGATTATTCCACTCGACTCAAGACTAAGGATTTCCTTGTCGAGTTTTTCCCTGTAACTTAGAGGGATGGAATAAGGTCGGCATTTGATAGGGGTGTGATCAGACAGAATAATGGAGTGTTCGATCCTGTCAGTCCTACCTGGAATGTCGGAAAAAATGTCTCTGTATTCCGTTACTAATGCTATTATCTGTCGTCTTTGCTCGTCTGTGAATCTTGGTTCTATCCGTATGCTATCAATTGTCCTAGTCATGTCTACTGCCGGAACTGGTAGTTCCATGTCGTCGTCCTCTATCTGATTCAGTACTGTGGTGGTACTAAGTGCGTGTTCTGTTTGCTGACTACATGTATCTGCGATGTCGTCGTCTTCTGTCAAACTAACTAGTGTAGTTGCGTTATATACGTCTGTCGTCTGGTTGTTTGGTGTAGATGCATTCTGTTCGTCTGTCATCTGTTCTTCTTGTCGTGAAAAGTAAGGCTTCAGCATGTTGATATGAAATATCTTTAATTTTTGGTTTACCGATATTTCATAATCGACATCTGATATCTTTAGTACCACTTTGAATGACTCTTGCCATGAAGTTAACAATAAGTTACGTTTATCTGGTAATAGAAGTAGCACCTCCTTTTCAGGTTCGAGGTGTATGGTTTTGGCACCCTTGTTGGCATAATGGCGGTAGATCTGTCCTTTTCTCTCCAAAGATGACTTGGCTATTACACAAGCCTTCATAATTTTGTCGCGTGTTTCTGTTACCATCTCTTAATATGTTACAGGGGTTGGACTATCTGATGTATTAGTGATTAACTGATGGTAAATAGTTAGGGGTCCACGTGGGTTAGCCCCATAAATTAATTCGAATGGAGAGAAACCCGTACTTGAGTGCGGAATTTCTCTATAGGCGAACAGCACTGTTGGTAACAGTGTATCCCAATCAGATGGGTTCTCTGCTGTCACCTTAGCCAGCAAATGTTTCAGGTCCCCGTTAATCTTTTCTATGATTCCATTGCTGGCAGGATGGTAGGCGGTCGTGAAATGTTGCTTAATCCCTAGCATTTTTGTAAGGGCTTGCGTAGCAGCCGATATAAACTGAGTTCCACGATCCGATAGAATAGTTCGAGGGAATCCAAATCGGGAAAACAGGTGCAAAAATACATTAGCTACATCTTTGGAGGTAATATATTTTAGGGCTACCGCCTCAACCCATCTTGAACAGAGGTCCACCAGAGTTAATATAAATCGGTTTCCTTTGTTCGACACCTGATTTAGGGGTCCAACAATAACCACCGCTACACTTTCAAACGGTCTAGAAGCCAATGTTGACGGTTGGACCTCCGCTGTTACATGCTTTCCCTTTCTCACTAACTGTTGACAAATGGTACACGAACGACAAAAAGATGTGATATCATTACAAAATTTTGGCCAGTAGAAATGCGCTAGAATTCTGGCTCTAGTTTTGTCATAAGCCAAATGTCCAGCAAACGGTGAGTCGTGTGCAATCTTTAACACGGTTTGTCGGTGTTTTAAAGGTAGCACCGTCTGCTGAATTTCATGGTTATTGGTGGTATAATATCGCATGAGAATTCCATTTTGGAGTTTGAGGCATTTTTAGTTACGTTGGCCTTTTCCCCTAATAATTTCAGATAAGGTGAAATGGTAGGGTCGGCGCGTTGCGCCTCTATACAATTTTGTCGGGTGGTATTATCAATTGTACCGCTAGGTGTTAAAAGTTGTAACATCTCCTCCTGCAGGTCATCTTGATGTCTCTGTGTGTCTGACCTGGTTACTGCATTAGCCGTGTTAGTTTCTTTCCAGGCTAATATTTCATCAGCAGAGCAGTGTTTTAACCCTGGCAGGCAGCCAAGAATCAGGTCAGTACACGGGTTGTGTAAAATAGCGCACGTAAATGTGCCGGAAAGGAAGGGGGTGTTTATACGGGCTTTTGCTAGTGGGTATTTCTCAATATTACCCGAAAAGGTACGGCATTTCACAAAACCGCCCGTATAATCCTCTGGGTTGGCTAGTTCTTTCCTTAACCCGATTAAAGTACTCCCACTATCCAGTAAACATTGGCATGGATAATCATTGACCAGTGCATCGTGGAACTTTAGATTGCCTCTGGAGGCTATAGCTGCGTTTGCATTCTCACTAGAGAATGGTACAATGTGCCCACATTTAAGTTTTCCGTCCGTATGGAACTGGTGACAAGTTTCACATCTCTAAAAGTTTAAAATATCTGTAGCAGCAGCCACATCCTCACAGTCATTGAAAGGTAACACATTCTCATTCTCACACTCAGTTTCACTGCCACTATCGGAAGATGTGTCAATCAGTACAGTTTTGCTGGCTTTCATTCTCTGACGACCTAAACATCTAGAGCTATAATGCCCTTACGAGGAACAAAAAAAAAAAACATTTGACCGCACGCTTGTATGCACTTCTTTTGCTCTCCTGCTTTTTAATCATCATTTCGAGATGTGCAGGGTATGACGGGTTCTTGTCACACATAGAATATTGTTGGTGATTTAAATGACAGTACATACATAGAGGTGGCTTTTGGTCTTGCCTATCTTTCTTCTGGTAAGATGTCTGATTGAAAGATTTTCTAGGCTGGTGTTTGGCAAAAGCCGCAATTTCAAATTCATTTATAGTTGATTTAAAAACGTCTCTGTTCGACGAGAAATAAGCCGAACCTCGTTTTTCCAATTGTTCCAGTGACCCAATGTCTGCTTGTTGTAGGAACTTAGCGAAGGGAGATGGAACCGTAGATATAACTTTGTCCATGATCATTAAGTCTTGTTGCTTATCAAAACTTTTCCCCATTTTCGCTGCATTAAGCCATTTACTGAAGACACTTTGAACGTTGGACACATAATCGATGAACGTTTCGTTCCATTTTGGTTTAATTTGAGAATACTGGATCTAATATCCAGGAGCATCGAGTAAAAAATACTGCATAATTCTATCATGAATATATTGGTAGTTAGTTCTTAACTCTGCTGGAATTGATTCAATTACTTTCAAGGGCTCACCAGAGAGATTCTTCATATAGATCATCGCCCAATCTTCCAAAGGAACTTTTTGAAATTTAAGCTGGAACTCGATATTCTCGGTCCAGGCGGAGATGGAATCTCCTTGGCAGTAGGGCTTCACAATCCCTTTATACTTAGTAAATTTGTTCTGCTCTTCCTGACTCTTTTTCTTAGTGGTAGCTATCTGAACATGCGAATCAATCTCCATTTCTTTTATTCTTAACTGTGTCTGTGAGTCTAATTCCATTTGTTTTCCCTTTAATTCTATTTCTTACTGTTTAGTGACTTCCTCTAATTCTATTTGTTTTCCCTTTTGTTCTAATTCTTTCTGTTTAGTGGCTTCCCCTAATTCTATCAATTCTTTTTGGTGTTGTCTTTCACGTGCTCGTTCATCTCTCTCAGCTGCAGCTTTTCTTTCTGTTTCTTCCTTATCAATCACAGATTTCCTCTCTATGTATTCTTTGTATTCCTTCTTAGCCCATTGTTCTAATTTATCCCCGCTATGGCCTAGTTCTTTCCCCGCCTGGATAAATTCCCCTAGTGTTGACATTGTATAAATTTACGTTCACACACGAATGGTACTATAAACAACTTTACAATCAATAAGTATGAAAATTTACAGTATCGCACTGGAAAAACAAGATGCGTTCATTAAATGAGAATATCAAAACATATAACGATACTCATCTGATTTTATGACAATTCAGCCACTTGGGATGTCACACCTCTTTCTCGTACACAAGATAGATCGGCTCGCTACTACGATCGATGTTCCTGTTCCGTAGAGCAGCAACAATTAATACATGGCATGTGTTACAAAATATAAGACAGTAAATAACTTAAGTCTCCCAATCTATACGATATGAAAAACACAAATGTGATATGATTGATATGAATGATATGAATGATATGATTGAATGAATGAATCGTCAAATGTTGGTCTATGTCGTCTTGTCTTCACTTTCTGCTGTCTCTGACTGAGCTATATTTTCTGATCGGAATCTGTAAGCTAGTCTAATTTTCCCTGTACTAACTGTACTTTTGACATTGTACTATTTCGTGGGTAAATTCGCTGACTAATCGAAACAAAAATATAAGATCTTCAAAACTAATCATCCAATAATGAAAATAATCAAAATAAGCAGAATAATCCCAACATAATTCTTGTGGGTATTCTTACCGAGTGAATCATAATCATGAAATACAAATACACAAAATAATGATCGCACTGCTCTTAAACAATGCTTTCAAAACATTTCAATGTGAGCGCGGTGCGTCATTTTCACAGGTCAATTTTAAGACACCAATAATCGATAATAATAGCACAATCGTGGTTTGGGTAATACACAATCTTACAAGTTCACACCAAATATAATCCTAATACTTATGTGGGTTGATTGTTCAAAAATAATCCTGACACTTAAATATGGATTAAATATAATCTGCTATTTATGTGGGTTAATGGTTCAAAATAATTGCTTGAACGTGGTTCAAGCCCCACCTTCGGACACTAAATATAATCCTGATTGTCAGCAACCTAACTTTGACAGGCACACATGGATTCTTCTTTTGCACCACACGAATGATAACTCGTACGTCGTACAAAAGGATATAAATTTATTCTGGACTAGTTACACAATAGCTCCGAGAGCTGATAACCACATGGATCATATACATCATGACAATATTACGTTATGACGTTATCTATGGTAATATCTACTGTATTAATCTAAGCCTAAGTCACCACTACTTCTACTGTCCTATAAACAACACAGTATTCAGAGCGAATACTACGATCTGTCTCCTACGCTGTCTTGTCCCCATCTCCTTGACTTTCGTGGCGTGTCCAGCCACGAGCCGGTGACCTTTCGTGCGTCAGCAGGTTTGCGTGCTCGGTATTCCAGCACGCGTTTAGTGGCTTGTCAATAGGTTACTCTTCTAGAGTTACCACTATTAATGGATACTCCTCGTGGTACTGGTTTCCCCACTCTAACCTGGGTAACTCCTGGTCATGCCCTTCCGTGTCCCCTTTTATGACACGTGTGTGTCCAGTCGGAGAACTGTTCACACTTCTCCCTACTGCTTCTGTCCCTTCTATTTCCTATTTCCAAGATAGGGATGTTATCTCTATCCTGTCTTAGTCCTATTCCTTAGTTCTACTCCTCTCTTCTCTATCTGCCTAAATGCGGCTCTTTGACATGTATTATGTGATTAGCCTAACAGAATAGGAAAATACTATTCAAGTTGAGTTGCCAAGCTTTGCGTTCTACTCTTGTACAGTTTGAGTTTGTTCAGAAGTAAAGAGCAACAGTTGCATATAACCAAGTGTAGTGCTGAGATGGGAAAACCAGAAAGTCGCGCATTCAAATACAATATTTAATATTCAATATAAAGATCAAGGAGTTGAGCACAAGAGAAAGAAGTCACATATATAGTAAATATGAATCATATTAGCTCAGAACGACACTATCAGCCTGTGACGACGATTTCAGCTAAAACGATGCAACAATATGACTATAAGATATATAGCAATGTTATTAAAAGTTATGCCCCTTGAAATAACTTTTCTAGATTTAAGTCCCCTTGCTATATAGAAATTATCATGAAAAATGAAATATTAAATAATATTAAGTAAGTAGCCGATTTTACGCTAAAAAATATGACAGTTGGCAGTGCGGGAATGAGAGGAAGACGAGTAGAAAATTTCATCTCAATCGGATGGACCGTTCACGAACGCATAAATGACATACATAAATACATACATACAGACAGACAGTCCCTTTTATATATATATATATATATATATATATATATATATATATATATATATATATATATATATAAATATATATATATATATATATATATATATATTTATATATATATTATATATATATATATATATATATATATATATATGTATATACAAAGAGTTTATAAATCTTTGAAAACGATGGAACAATATGACTATAAGATATATAGCAATGTTATTAAAAGTTATGCCCCTTGAAATAACTTTTCTAGATTTAAGTCCCCTTGCTATATAGAAATTATAATGAAAAATGAAATATTGAATAATATTAAGTAAGTAACCTATTTTACACTAAAAAAATATGACAGTTGGCAGCGCGGGAATAAGAGGAAGACGAGTAGAAAATTTCATCTCAATCGGATGGACCGTTCGCGAACGCATAAAGGACATACATACATACATACATACATACATACATACATACATACATACAGACAGACAGACAGTCCCTTTATATAGATGGAACAACAGATAAATTATCCTGGTCTGGAGAGAGTGGTCTGGCAGGGATTGGTCAGGTCATGTGGCCTGCACTCAGTACTTCGAGGAATAGCCAGAAGCATACATGATCAACTTGTATAGTATTCTCTTCTTCTACATCTTTTCCGCCTCCTCCTTCGTCTTCTAATATAACATATCATAACTGGAAAGAATGGCTGTGCCCCAAAATACTTTTTCTAAGAACTGACAAGACAGTGCAACACGTAAGACATCTTTACACAAAAGGGCGCACATTTAGAATAAATTTGAACCTCGTGGCAGATGTCTGTACACATTCACAATTACGGTGCTTACCTTCAACAAGGCAGCAACTTTCGCCCTAGTCAATGTCCCGTCACCGGTAATGTCGTACACACCAAAGACAAAGTTGATTTTTATATCCAAGTTAGGGGTCAAAAATGTGCATATTAATTTACAGTATTCTTCTAGTGTCAATCCAATTCCGTGTTTCTTAAGTGTAGATTGCGCAGCTGAGAACAGTTTGTAAACTGATATTATTTAATTGATTCAAATCAATGGAATTGATTGATTAATTAAATGCATGACTGATGGATTAAGATGATCGACATAAGTTCACTCAGGCGCATGCACATATACTCTGTCATTATCAATAGGTGACAGACTGCAGGAGTGCTAATTCTTCCTGTAAGACACTTCTGATGATCGTGCATCGACCTCGAATGTTATCATTCATAGCACTGATAGACGTATGCTAAACGACAACAATCTTAGTTGAGTTGACCCATGAACCTTAGTATCTGGCAGTAGCACAGCTTTACACACACACAGAGACACACACATACACACACACGCACTCGCGCGCACACACACACACACATATATATATATATATATATATATATATATATATATATATATATATCATCATCATCATCATCATCATCATCAAGTGCCATGCTGACTAGCGTATACGTTCATTAATCTCCACAAATCTCGGTCTTTGGTTTTCTGGATCAAATCTGCAGTTGATATTCCTCCATTCCACCGTCGCAATCCATCCAGCATAATTTCTAGTGGTCTGCCTCTGCCTCTCTTCCCCTCGATCTTTCCAGTTGCCACGATGTTCTCCAACGCCTTTCTTCTCATCACATGACCCAAAAAAGCTGTTTGTCTCTTTCTTATTGTTGTATATAATGTTCTAGTTTCATTAGCCTCTTTTAGGCATTCGTTGTTAGTTACTTTGGCAGACCAAGGAATTAGCAACATTCGTCTAATGAATCACATCTCTGTTGCTTCCAATCTCTTCCTAATTTGTTCATTTACATTCCAAGATTCACGGCCATACAGCAAAACAGATACTAAATAGCACTTCAGCACTCTATTTTTTAATTCAATGATAGTGACTTATTGCATAAGATATTCCTCATTTTCTGAAATGCAGCCTGTGTTTGCCCTTTTCTGCTCCTAATCTCTGTTGTGCATCTTCCATCCGATGTTATCAATCATCTCATCTCATCATGTTCCTTTTATACCTTGCGGTGTCGAGGTGATGTATAAACATCAGGAGAGTGCCCGCTTATGGGCTTAATGTATCGATATTCCTATGGACTATGTTATTCCTTGTGTCCATCATTTACGAGTCGGCCTCTTCCTCTGCTTCCCTCTGGTCTGTACATCATTGGTTGTTGTGGTATACTGTTAGTTGGTAACCTACTTGCATGGCCAAACCATTTGACTTGCCTTCTAATAACATCTAGTGCAGTTATAACTCCCACTTTAGTCATGATTTCTTCATTTCTGATCTTATCTCTTCTTGATACATTGAATATTCTTCTCAGGAATCTCATTTCAGTTGTTGTCATTGTCCAGGTTTGGCATTGGTAACATTGAGTTCGTAGGAAGATTGTGTTGTAAAGTGCTTTCTTACTAGTTATTGATACATGTGTGTTCTTTAGTATTGGTGCCATTTGTCCAATGAGTTGGATGGAATTATTGCATCTATTTTCGATCTCGTCTTCTGATTTGCAATTTGATGATATTATGCTTCCTAGGTACTTGAATCTCTTTACTTTTTTCAAGGGTTGTTCGTTTAGGTGAATCGTTTTTCTTTTTCTTCTTTAGTTACAGTCACTACCTCTGCTTTACTTGTGCTAATTTTCATGTTATGTTTTCTACACATTTCATTTAGACTATTCATGTGGTCCTGTAATTCAGCTTCTGATTTTGCTATTAGTTCTTGGTTGTCTGCAAACAGTAGTTCTCTAATGGTTAGATTTGCAAATGGTTCTTCTTCTGTGTTCCCGTCATGCGGTGTTCTTGTGGTCTTTGTTTGGCTGGTTTCTTTACATATGTTGTCTATATATGTTATGAACAAGAGAGGGGACAGGACACAACCTTGTCGTACTTATGATGAAGGGTTCTGAGTGTCTTCCAGTTGCTCTCACTATGCATTCACTGTTGTTGTAAAAGATTCTACAATGGTTTGTTAGATGTGTACTCACTCCATATTGTTTAAGGATTTCCCACAGCTTGTTTCTATCTACTGTATCAAATGCCTTTTCTTGGTCGACAAAGGCTAAGTAGAGTGTTTCATTAAATTCGATTGATTTTTCTATAAGTTGTCTAAGAGAAAAAATGGCATCTGTGCATCCTTTGTTTTTCCTAAATCTAAGATTTGTTTCGCTTAGCTGGAGTTGTAAAGTAGTTTGTAATCTTTTCTCAAGAATTTTGCAAAATATTTTCGCACTGACTCAACAGTAAAATGCCTCTGTATTGTATGCAGTCTCTTTTGCTCCCTTTGTTTTTCCAAATTGGGATAATTATGGCGTTTCCCCAGTCTCGTGGTGTCTATTGTTCTACCCAAACATGGTTGAATAGTCTATATAGCCATGCAGCTCCTACTTCTCTTGCTGCTTTAATTAGTTTATTTAGTATTTCATCCTTGCTCAATGATTTTTTCAATGGGGCTAATCTGATGGCTTCTATAATTTCTTCTTTTAGTATGACTGGTTCCAATTCTTCGGTGACATCAGTGTAGGTCTCTTGAATTCCTGTGACATCTGATGGGATGCTGAGAAGTTGTTCAAAATAATGTTTCCATCTTATTAGGATTTGTTTTTGCTCACTTATTGGTTCTCCATTTTCGTTGTTAATTATTTCAGTTGGGTCAAAAGGGTTCTCCTCTGGTTCTCACTGAACTTATCTTTTTATAGAAGTTTCTAGAAGCCTCCTTGTAGTTTTTATTTAGGGTTTCTACATACTCTTCCCAGTCTTTTTGTTTTCCCTCTTTACTATTCTACTCACATATCTTCTCGCTATTCTATATTCCATGTAATCACATTCCTGTTTGCGCTTCAACCACTTTTTATATTTTTCCTTTTTGACTTATACCGCGTTCTTTACTTCTGCGTTCCACCAACTTGTTATTTTCTTTATCCGTGTTTTGCGTTTTTTCGTGGTTCCACATGTTATTTTTGCAGTATTTAAAATGCTTGATTTGAACATCTCCCATTCCTCTTCCACTGTTTTTCTTTCTGTAGGTAATTTTACAAAGACTTCAGTTAGTTCTTTCTCATAATTTTCCTTTACTGCCTCGTCTGTAAGTCTTTTTTTTAAGATTACTGATTCGAAAAAGATCAGATCTTACATGTATGGTCAGATTACGTGAAAAACCTTTATGGCGATAACAGAGACGAACAGTATGATGTTCAAAATAATAATGAAGGGCCAGCAATTTTGAAGATGGAGGTTCAGAATGCTCTTAACCATATGAAATCTGGCAAGAACCCGGTTCAGACAGCGTCACAACAGAAATGATTAATGTTTTAGAAGAATATGGACAAGATAAAGTTACCAGTCTGCTTAATACAATATATGATACTGGAAATATACCTCAGGAGTTATGTAATTCTGTATTTATTGCAATCCCAAAGAAAGCCTTGTAATGTGATCAACATCGAACAATTAGTATAATGAGTCACATCACGAAGATTTTGCTAAGAATTATGATGCAAAGAGTTAGGAGGAAAATACAACCTGAAATAGGAGAAGAACAAAGTGGGTATGTAGAAGGCAAGGGTACAGTAAATGCTGTGTATATACTGAGAACCGTAATCGAACGTTCTATAGAAGTAAACAAAGATCTACACCTTTGCTTTATTGACTACACAAAGGCATTCGATAAAGTGAGACATGTCAACATGATAAGGATGCTTGAGGATCTACAGATTGATGGAAAAGACCTTAGACTTGTAAACAACATATATTGGAAACAACAAGCTGCCATAAGAGTTGATAATGAAGTAAGCCAATATCAGCCTATTAAGAGAGGTGTGAGACAGGGGTGTGTAATGTCTCCAGATCTGTTTTCCCTGTACAGTGAAAGTATTTCCAGAAATATTGAAGATATGGAAGGAATCAACATTGGGGGACGATGCATCAATAACATTAGATATGCAGATGATACAGCCTTGATTGCAGACAATGAACAGGACCTGCACAATTTAGTAGATGCGGTTGTTACACACAGTGAACAACTAGGGTTAGAATTAAATTGTAAAAAGACACAGATTATGGTCTTCACCAGGAAGAACGAAATACCACAATGTAATATACAAGTAAATGGGAATATTCTTCAACAAGTGAATAGGTACAATTATCTCGGAACAGTAATAACATCTGATGGGAGATGCCTTGAAGAGATTAGAACAAGAATCGCCATGGCAAAAGTAGCCTTTAGCAAGATGAAAAACATACTGACCAATAAAAAGATGTCAATTGAAACGAGAAAAATAGTGTTGAGATGCTACATAGAACCTGCACTTTTATATGGATGTGAAGCTTGGACAATGAGCAGTCAGACTGAAAAACATCTGATGGCTGTAGAAATGTGGTTTCTGAGGAAAATGCAAAACATACCATGGACAGCCAGAAAGACCAATGAACAAGTTCTTCAAGAAACAAATGAAGATCGTAAACTGATTAGAGACATTAGACGTAGACAGTCACAATTTTTTGGGCATGTTATGAGAAGAAATGATTTGGAGAACTTGGTGACAACTGGTAAGATCGAGGGGAACAGACCAAGGGGAACACCTAGAAGCAAGTACCTGGATGGCTTGGCCTTGTGGCATGGTCGAAATAGAAACATGGAGCTGATCCACGACTCTGGTGATCGAGTGAGATGGCAGAACATGACCGCCCACGCCTACCGGCATGGCACATGATGGATGGATGGATGGATTCGCAAGGCATGTATTTTCCTGCTCTTCGTTTTTTTCTTCTGATGGTTCTTATTGTGGCAACGTCTGCTTTATGATCTGTGTTTATACTGAAATTGGGCACTGCCCTTGCATCTAATATATTTCTCTTTCTGTTATTTCTTGTTAATATAAAATCAATCTTGCTTTTAGGATATAGATTGTTCCATTTATACCAGGTGTATAGTTGTGAATCTTTATGTTTATAGAATGTGTTTGTTTTATAGAGGTCGTGTTTGCTGCAAAGCTCTATCAGTCTATTTCCGTTGTCATTCCCTTCATTATGCTGATCTCCAAATGCTCCCAGATGTTTATCTATGCCCACTTTGTTATGCTCTTAGACAATTTATAGAAAAATCAATCTAATTCAATGAAACATTCTACTTAGCCTTTGTCGACCAAGAAAGGGCATTCGATAAAGTAGATAGACATAAGCTGTGGGAATTCCTTAAACAATATGGAGTGAGTACACATCTAACAAACCTATGTAATAGTTTATACAACAACAGTGAATGCATAGTGAGAGCAGCTGGATGACACTCAGAACCATTCACCATAAGATCTGTAGTACGACAAGGTTGTGTCCTGTCTTCTCTCTTGTTCATAACATATATAGACAACATATGTAAAGAAACCAGCCAAACAGAGACCGCAAGAATACCACATGACGAGAACACAGAAGAAGAACCATCTACATATCTAACCATTAGAGAACTCCTGTTTGCGGACAACCAAGCACTAATAGCAAAATCAGAAGCTGAATTACAAGACCACATGAATAGTCTAAACGAAATGTGTAGGGAACATAACATGAAAAATAGCACAAGCAAAACAGAGGAAGTGACTATAACTAAAGAAGAAAAAACAACAATTCACCTAAACGATTATCCCTTGAAACAAGTAAAGAGTTTCAAGTACCTAGGAAGTATAATATCATCAAATGGCAGATCAGAAGACGAGATCGAAAATAGGTGCAATAAGGCAAATCAACTCATTGGACAAATGGCACCAATACTAAAGAACAAACATATATCAATAACTACTAAGAAAGCACTTTACAACACAAGCTTCCTACAAACTCTTTGCTACCAATGCCAAACCTGAACAATGACAGAAAAAGAGAAAAGAAAAATCACAACAACAGAAATGAGGTTCCTGAGAAGAATACTCAACGTATCAAGAAGAGATAAGATCAGAATGAAGAAATCAGGACTAAAGTGGGGGTTAAAGCAGCACTACATTCTATTAGAAAGCAGCAAGTCAAATGGTTTGGCCATGCAAGTATGTTACCAGCCAACAGCATACCACAACAAACAATGATGTACAGACCAGATGGAAACAGATGAAGAGGTCAACCACGTAAACGTTGGACGGAGGGAACAGCAGAGTCCATGGGAATATCGATATCTGAAGCCCATAATCGGGCACTCTTACGATGTTTATATTTTACCTCGACACCGCAAGGTACAAGAGGAACATGATGAATGAACGAACGAACGAACGAACGAAAATCTTTATTTTCAAAGGGTTAAGAATTGGATACGCAGGCCCGTTTGACATTCTACCCTTCTTCTCTTTTTCCTCTCATACATTCTTTCATTCAACATCTCTTATGAAGCAATTCTTTAACAACAAAAGAACAATAAGCATTAAAACGCGTGAAAAATAATCAATAATACATGACTCGTTCAGGAAATGTGTAACATGGGCATCATAAATACCCAAGTTGGGTGTAACGTGCCACACATATGGGTATGTTTTTTTTTCTTCCCTGGCTAGTTGTCGTTCGAGATAATTTACCATTACTATTGTCTTTGTTGCTGTTTGTTTGTTTTTTAAGGGGGCATGTAGTCTGTCCTGAGGTAGTGCTCAAACAGGTTGCGACTGTATGTATAATGATTGGTGGTGTCTTTGATTTCTTGTGGAAGATTATTCCACAACTGAGTGGCAGAGTATGCTAAGCTTGTTTTATATAAGTCTATCCTAGGTTTAGGGACATGAAGTATATTTAGTCGTTCACTACGTCTTGCGTTATATTTAAACAATGGCCAAAGGTAGCTTGGGGCATTTTGAAATAGGATTTTATGAGTTAATTTAGCCTTATTAAAAAGTAGGCGTTTGTGGAGTGGCAGTAACTGAAGACGTTCATGTAGGTTAGAATTGTCTGTAAACTTATCACCATTGATTAGACGCACTGCCCTTTTCTGGGGTGAATAATGGCGTTTTGTTATTGATTTGGAGCATCCATCCCAGATTGTGGAGCAATAATCAATATGTGTTTGTATGTGGGAAGTATAGAATATCTTTCTTGTGTTTTCGTCGAGGAAGTTTTTAATTTTGGCAAATTGGTATACTTTTTTGGCTATTTGTTTAACTAGAGCATGAACATAGGAATTAAAGGATAGATTTTGATCTATGATAAGACCCAGTGCCTAGTGCTCGGTTACACTTTCTATAGGCGGTCTACTAATGTGCAGCTGAAGAATTCTCTGCGAGTTTAGAGTGTGAAGTTTTTGCCTGGTTCCTATTAACATAGATTTTGTTTTAGCAATGTTAATTTGCATCCGGTTTGCAAGACTCCAGTTAACTACACTATTTATTTCCTGTTGCAAGGATAATTCTAGCACATTACGATCAATAGCGTTTGTATATACTGTGCAGTCGTCTGCAAATAGATAGCAGGACGATGACAGATATAAGGGAAGATCATTTATATAAATGACAAATAACAGAGGGCCAAGTATAGACCCCTGAGGTATTCCAGTATTAATGGTAATGGCTTGGGATAGAGATTTATTGTGAGATACTACTTGTTTTCTGTCTAATAAGAATGAGTTTATTAATGTCACTATATTAAAGCTTACTTTCATTGTTTCTAGTGTTTTAATTAGGATAGTACGATTTATCATATCGAATGCTTTTTTAAAGTCTATAAACATCGTTCCACATAGAGTATTGATGTTAATATTTTGATGCCAGTTTTCTATCATGTTTGTTAGGGCCGTATGGCAGGAATATTTTGGCCGAAATCCTGACTGACTGTCAGCTATTAGGTTGTGGCGAAATAAGTTTTCTAGTGTTGTCTTGTGGATGTGCTTTTCTAGCGGTTTGGATAAAGAGGATAATATGGAAATTGGCCTATAATTACTCATGACGCCATCGTCTAATGAACCAGCTTTTAAATGAGGATACACTTTAGCGATTTTAAAGGCTGATTGGAAGTGACATTTGGTGAGACATTGATTGTATATAAAAGTTAGTGACTCGCAGATCGCCGGTGCAGCATAGTGAAGGATCCGATTACTGATTCCAACTAGTCCTGATGAGTTATTGTTTTTTTGGGTTACTAAGATGGGTAAATACTTCAGTGGTCGTCATTAGCGGTATGTTTGTGGGAATGTCTCCATAGAATTTGCTCTCACAGAATGATGATAATAAAGATATGTCATGAGGTACATCTGGTATTGCATCCTTCAGTTGGTTTATGTCAGACTAAAAGAAACTACTGAATTGATCACATGGAATCTGATTTGATGGTAACGATTGTGATGATTTGTGTTTGTTTGTCAAGGTATTAATTGCTTTCCATATATCTTTAGTGTTGGTTTTATCTATTATTAAGTTCTTAAAATAGTTTTTCTTTTCCTTTCGAATAACATATTGAACTTTGTTTCTCAGACTACGGTACATAGTTAGATCTCTACTTTTATGTGCCCTGTCCCGGTCTCTCATAGGTTCAACTACCTCCTGTGTGATCCACGGGGGCTTAGTATGATGTTTAACACGAACATCGTTAAATGGAACATGCTTATCAAATACGCGTAGAAAGGTCTTCAGCCAGTGGTCTAGAGCATCATCTGTGTCAGGAAGCTGATAGACATAGTCCAGAGATGAGTTGAGCAAGTCTTGTAAAGTGGCATCTTGATTGAAGTTTTTGTAATTTCTATATTTTATACTTATATGCTTGTGTTTCGGAGGTTTGGTACCTCTTTTAGACCATGTGCAACATACTGGGTAGTGATCGCTCATTGCATTAATAGGTACAGTACATTATGTGATGTTGTCAGCACACGTAGTATAGATATGATCTATAAGTGTCGCAGATGATTTTGTTATTCTAGTGGCTTGTTTGACTAACTGTTGGAAGTTATATGACTCTATTATGTTTTCCCATGTTTTGTTTGATTTGTTAGTGTCTATGTTGAAGTCTCCTAGCAGTATTATTTCTCTAGCATTACTAAAGACTACATCCACCATAGTGGTGAATTTTTCATACCAGATATTTCCTGCACTGGGGTTTCGATAAAGATAGCCAACTACTAGGGGTATGCGATTTTAAAGCTTAACCTCAAGCCATACACACTAAATCTCACAGGTTTCAAAATCTAGCCTACGGTGGGCGTTAAGCGAGTTAGAAATATAAACTGCAATACCCGTCTCTTGTTTCTGATAGGGATCTCTCCTAATGGTTTTAAAGCCTCTGATAGCGATGTCGTCATCTGAGATGATGCTATTTAATCGACTTTCGCTAACGCCGATCATGTGAAAATTTTGATTAACTATAAGTGATAGTTCAGGCAGCTTCCCTAATAGATGGCAGATATTTAAATGCCCGATTCTGTTCCCATTATTACTGAGCTAGTGTTCGTACTTATTAAACATTTTAACAATGCGTAACCATGAATTTTTTAAAACACAAAATGAATACAACTTACGTCCCTTATAACAATATAAACTCTAAAGTACAGAGAAACAGTGATCGAGTGATGAGATGAGATGAGATTCATTACGACATTAGATTGTGAAGAAACAAGTCAGAGCTAGCAGATATTGAGAGATGAAATTGAATCAAGGTTGCTGGAGATGGCCTCAGGTCTGACGGGCTTTGCAGTTAGTGAAGTTAGCACTTACAGAGTTTTGATACTTAATATCCCACCTGAAACAGCGTATTAATCTTGAGAGTGGTAAGCTTACGCCGGTCAGTGATGAATAATCACAGAAAGCAAAAGGAAACTACACCACAAGACGGTCTCATCCGCCCGTTCCAAAGCTGTACAGAAGAATGCGCGGGTCAAACGTTGGCCGCGTCTCCGTACCACTTTCTTGATCACATGCCTGTATCTTCCAATCGGTAATCTATTCTGAGACGCTTCCATGGGCTATTTTAGTATGACAGTTATATATATAGATCTGTCAAGTGTGCCGTAAGGTATTCGTCATTCAAGTTGGTGCGTCAAAATCTCTGTTAGATGTGCTTGAGTTGGCAAACTGTGCAATGATTCTAACCGTTATGTTACTGTAGTATACTGTCCCCTCTCTTGTTCATAACATATATAGACAACATATGTAAAGAAACCAGCCAAACAGAGACCGCAAGAATACCGCATGATGAAAACACAGTTGAAGAACCATCTGCAAATCTAACCATTAGTGAACTCCTGTTTGCGGACGACCAAGCACTAATAGCAACATAAGAAGCTGAATTACAAGAGCACATGAATAGTCTAAACGAAATGTGTAGGGAACATAACATGAAAATTAGCACAAGCAAAACAAAGGTAATGACTATAAGTAAAGAAGAAAAAACAACAACAATTCACCTAAACGAACATCCCTTGAAACAAGTAAAGAGTTTCAAGTACCTAGGAAGTATAATATCATCAAATGGCAGATCAGAAGACGAGATCGAAAATAAGGCAAACCAACTCATTGTACAAATGGCACCAATACTAAAGAACAAGCATGTGTCAATAACTACTATGAAAGCACTTTACACAATCTTCCAACCAACTCTATGCTACCAATGCCAAACCTGGACATTGACAGAAAAATAGAAAAGAAAAATCACAACAACAGTCCAGATGGAACCAGCGGAAGAAGCCGACCACGTAAACGTTGGACGGAGGGAATAGCAGAGTCCATGGAAATATCGATACAAAACCCCATAGTCGGGCACTCTCACAATGTTTATACTTCACCTCGACACCGCAAGGTACAAGGGAAACATGATGAGACGATGAGAGATGAGATGGTGCGTATATTTGTACATATGTTGTAATTGTTTGTTCTTTTATTCTCACTGTTATGATTCTTTCTGATATATAATTTATTTCTAGTATTCCTCTTGCTAGCCGTGGCTCAATGACTCTTCCTACACAGTGTCTTGCCCTTTCTTGCTGTTCCACTGCAGAGTAGACAAACGTGTAACTGTGATGGATTTCCTTGCATCCTTCCCCTTTTATTCTGGTGTCCGCTATTCCCATCAGTCCAATTTTCCTCTCTTTCATTGTTTCTATAAAATCTTCTTCTTTACTATTAAAACCGCAGACGTTCAGTCTGCCTATTTTCTGAATCGCTGTTCTATCTTGTAGTCGATTAACATTGCCAGGTCCATATCCATTTGGGTCAGTCCGTTAATACTTCTTAGTTTTTTCTACGAGCAGCATGAAGATACCTTGCCGGCTTGCTAGGCCAGTCGCAGGTTTAAGACGAAAATCTGACCATAGGGAGTTCATCCCCTATGGCGAGCCATAGCCCCGTTAGCCCATGGATGAATTATATATATTTGAATGATATATATGATATATATCCAGCATACGGAAACGGATGGAGGCCTTGGCTGGGGAAGAAGAAGGCTCCCCACGACCAGAGGTGCATAGTGGCAGGCATTTATATATATACACTTAGAAGCACCAGGGGTTGGAAGAATAGTAACATTTGCAGATGCTATTCTTGCATAATATAGGCAGGGGAGAGATAGGGAGCAAACAGCCCAGGAGTTACAGGCGACAGTAGATAAAGTGATCGACTGGTGCACAGAAATGAGTGCTGTCATCCACCCGGAAAACGCGGCTGTTTTGTGGTGCTCTCTGAATTGTGAGAGCTGATGTCCCAAGCCTCGCGATATGATGGTAGAAATGTCAGCAGAGAGAACAAACTGAAGTACCTGGGATTCACATTTGACAGGAGCCTATCCTTCAAGGACCATGTGGAGACGGTTGTGACAAGATCTCAAAAGGGACTCAGTGCACTTAAAACTATGGCTGCAATGGACACAGAGCAGAGAATGCTTTTCACACTATACCAACACTTGATCCTCTCAGTAATTGATTATGGATTAGGACTGCACACTGTCTCAGAGAGTCAGCTGGTGAAGTTAGAGCGCATACAGAACGAAGCTATGCGGGTCATTCTGAGACACCAGAGACACCCAAGTAGTGTATGCGTTACATCCTTGGTCTGCCGAATGTTGCTGGTAGGCTAAAGGTGATGCAGACGAAGGCATACCTCAGAGTAGCTGCAGACACAGACCACCCACTGCACGAGGCGCTGGACGCAGATAAGGGCCAGCGACTGATAAGAGGGAAATCATGGATGGCTCAGGCGGAGGATACGATCAGACAGGTGTGCCCCTTGGAGAACATTAGGCGAGGAGAGAAGTGGGTCAGAGTGCCAGCCAAGCAGTCAGACTTGCACAGAGTTATAATCACATTAAGCCGGGAGAGCAGGGAGTGTCCAGCAGGGGCCACGGAAGTGGAAATCCAGCAACTAATTCAGGACAATGCTCACTCGGGTGATGTGATTATCTACACAGATTGTTCGGTGTCAAGAGGTGAGAGAAGTGGCTGGGGGTTCATAGCCAAAGCTAATAGTCGACGTTTGGTGCAGGAGAGCCTGGAATATGATATCACAACATCCAGCTTAAGGATGGAGGTGGAGGCAGTCACTGCGGCTCTCCGCTGGATGGAGAATACGACACACACACACACACACACACACACATCGTGATTGTAACTGACTCAGAAAGCATGCTGATGAAGGTGAGGACGGGCAGGCTTCGTGCGGAGTGGCTTGCTTCGCTTCGGAGGTCACGGGTGACAATCATCGCCTGGAACTTTTCTCCGGGGTATGACGGTGTACTGGAAAATGAACAGGCGGACAGATTGGCTGGCTCTGCAGAACTTGGTGGATTATTGATACATGACAAGGCAGACGTGGTTGCGGCCTTGTGGGAGCACGTGTACACCTCGGAGGAGCAAATGGATTACCATGGTCTGGCAAGAATGAGACACCGAGGAGTAACGAGGAGATCTGGCTGACGCTCAACGCTCAGAGGAAAGGAGAGACGGACATATAATCAGATTGCTACTGGTACTATTGGTGTTGGAACTCTTCGCTTACTGCTGAGTATGGGGACGGAGCGCTTATGGGAATGCCCCGAATGATTTTTTGTTGATTCCTAAATCAATCAGTATATATATAATATATATATATATATATATATATATATATATATATATATATATATATATATATATATATATATATATATATATATATATATATATATATATATATATATATATATTAATACAACTCCGCCGCAGAGCAAACAAGGCAGGGAGTTCTTCTTCTCCTCCATCAGTTTCCGTTGCCGTGTTCCTACCTCGTGCCCCGTTCACGGTGCCGCTCTCTAGTAGGAAGCCGGTTCTTGCATTGGTTTTTGACCCACCTCTTGGACTCTGCAAGTGAGTGCGACTTATGGATGATTACCGTTCTGGTATGGAGGTTGGACTTCGGCCGACATTTGCATAATTTGACCGCACTCAGACCCACCACACTCGCTCAGAAGAAAGGCTAGGGAGTTGACACGGCCCTTTAGATCTACGGTCAGCTCCCAGTCCTCCGCACCATCCAAAATGCTAGTGAGTGGCATGTCGGCAGCGCAGCCACCATTGGCTCTGCGTTATTGCCCGAGTTGGACGAAGGAAATCCCCTCCGGCCTCAGCCTGGTCCCTCTGTTCGCCTGCATTCTAGCTACAGCCACTTTGGCCTCCAACTCATTAAGGACTTTGTTGTGACGCCAAGTAAATCGGCCGTGGGTCAAGCTGACTTTACACGCGGACAATACGTGCTCCACTGTTTGAACCTTTTTACAGAGAGGACAAGACTGGTCGGTGGCTTTCCCGCATTTGACCAAGTTGGCGGCTGGTGGCAACACATCGTACAGGATTCCGACGATGAAAATTAAGCGCAATGGTACCATACGCCACATTTCGTTCCAGGTTAGAGATTACTGCATTATCTCGTCCCATGAATTCCACTGGCCCTGCTGCACCTATTGGGCAACCACACGAACTTTTTCGTTATCCTTTCCCTTACGGATCTCCTTAACCACCAGGTCTCTGCGTTCCTTAGTCGTCGCCCAAGACCACATCGGATCTGGATCATGGTACCCGAAGCCCTTTCTGTCGGACTGGGTGTGTCCCATTGCCTCCTTCAGCTGGAGTACTGCCTGGGCATCTTCGACAGCGCTGACGACTTTCCACATCCTTCCAATTCTCAGGGCGGGAACTGAGGTACTGACCGTTTCATCTGGAGACTCGCTCAGCATCATCGCGAGTCTGGCTTTTCCGATTTTGAATTCTTCCATGAGGGACCGGAACGAGAGGACGGGCTTACTTTGCTTGCAACATAGTGCGACAATCTTAAGGCATGGTGGCGCTCCAAGCCACTTTCTTATGTACTTGCTTATCTTTCCCTCCAAAGTGCTTACTGTGGTAGTGCCTGTATCATATAACAGCAGCGTCTATATGAGTTTCGGAATAAGCATGAATTGGAGGGACGAGATTTTGAATTCGCCCATCAGCTTTGTTTTATCTATGGTACGCAGGCCGTGCGTCAACACTTTTTGCATCTCTACCACCGCGTTCCTGTCCGTCAGGGTTGTATCGTACACACGACCGAGGCTCGTTACCGGTTCATCTAACACTGTAGAAATCGCTTGTCCGGCAACCATGAATAAGCTTTCCGCAGTCTACCCTTCACGATCGATAGGATTCTCGATTTCTTGGGTTTGAAGCTCATCCTGCACTAGTGAATCAGATCGTCAAGTCCGAGGAGGATGCTGCGTTCATCACTCTCCTTCGGTGTCAGGATTTCGTATCGTCTATGAAGGCCTTCAGCAGCGGAATGTCCCGTTCCTCCCTGAATTTCGGACCGTGTGCGTAGCCGGATGCCGCATCCAGGATGACCTACATGGCCATGACAAATAGCATCGACAAAATCGTACATTCCCTGGCAACACCCACTTGCAGGTCGATCCATCTCGTCGCGAACGTCTTCGTCGAGAAACGGAGAGAGAAGCCCGTGAAGTACTGCATAAATATTTACCTGATGTTCTCGGGCACGTGATACGCACTGAGGGCATGGAACAAAATCTGGTGTGGCACTGACCCATACGCTTTGGCCAACACTAACCATATCACGTTGAGGTCATCTTTCTTGATCTTCGTTATCTGGATAGCTTTCCAGATCATGGTGACGTGTTCCAAACACTCGGGGATACCAAGTATCCCTCTTTTTGAATCGCCGTGTCTACGTACTTGTTCCTCATCAAGTACGTCGCAATTCGGCTGGCCATGACTGAGAAAAATATTTTCCCCTCGACGTTCGGGAGAGATCGGCCTGAATTGGGCAATATTGGCTGAGTTTTGCTCTTTGGAAATGTAGATTCAGTTGGCTTCTTCCACTCCGTGCTGGTATGCTTGTGTTTCCACGCTGATTTCAGCATCCGGTGTAGTTTCTTGAGGAAATACGGGCACCTCCTATAGACTGTGTAAGACACGCAGTTGGGCCCGAGTGTTGACTTTCCACGCGATTTTTTAATCACCGCAACCACCTCGCTCCACATCGGAGGCTTGGCATTGAAATCCACAGCTGGTTTCTCCAGCCATTTGAGCCCTTTAACTTCTCCGAGTGGGACGTCCTGTTGGGCATAGGAGTACGTCGTCACGAGGTGGTTCCCCAGCTCCTCTTTGCTGACATTGAGGATGCCAGATCGCAGCTGTTCGAACAAGTCCCGTGCAAACTTGTATGGTTACCCGGAAGAATCTCTCACGCTCCTTCCTGGAACTTTTTATTGTCCATCATCACCATCATGTGCCGCGTCGATTAGCGTCGGCGGTCTTGTTTCGCCATCTCATACTTTCACCAGAGTCGTGGATCAGCTCTGCGTACTTGTCACGACCATGCCACATGGCCACGCCATCAAGTTATTTACTTGTCTGCCGTCCCCTTACTCTTTTCCCCTCCATCTTACCAGTTGCCACCAAGTTCTCCCATTTATTTCTTCTGATTAACGTGTCCAAACCAATTTTGACTGTCTACGTCTACCTATTATAATCGGTTTACGGTTTTCATTTCTTTCTTGTAAATAAAAAAAAAAAAAAGATGTCCTTTGGTATTCTGCCATCATCCATCCTAACTAAGATGTCCTATCCATCTAAGTCTACGAAGACTGAGCATGGAATATATCGTCACACATCCTGATCTATCCAATACTTCAGTATTTGTGATTTTGTCTTGCCACTTAATACCAAGAATTCTTCGCAGACACCACATTTGAAAGCTGTTTAAACGTTTCTCTTGGTGTGAGTAAATTGTCCAGGCTTCACTGCCATACAGAAGAGTACTAAGAACACAGGCTTGATAGGCAAGTACTTTTGTTTTGGCAGTAAGCTTCTTGTTCTCCCAGACTCTTTTTCTTAACCTGTTCATTATTGATGCTGCCTTACCAATCCGGATGTTGATTTCCTTATCTAGGGATAATTTGCTATTTACCACTGATCCTAAATATGTAAAATGGTCTACCATTTCTAGTTCGGCGTCGTCAATAAAGATTGATTGTACCCCATGTTCACCTTGTGATATAATCTGTGTCTTCTTTTTGCTGATTGTTAAACCACATTCAGAACAGGCATTGGAGAATGAAGATAGTAAACACTGTAATTCTTCCTCAGAGTGGGTCGTAACTGCAGCATCATCTGCAAAAAGCAACTCTCTAATCAGTACCCTCCTAATTTTGGTCTTGACCTTCAATCTCTGAGTATTGTACAGGCCGCCATCTGAGCGTGAATGAATGTATATACCACCATCCTGATCCCGAAAGGCATATTTCAGTAGAAGTGAAAAGTATATTCCAACGAGGGTGGGAGCAAGTACGCAACCTTGCTTAACTCCACTCTTGATTTCAGACTCTTCAGAAGTTGCACCATCAAACTTGATTATACCCTTCATGCCTGTGTGGAACGATTCCACAATGGACAGACGAGTTGGTGGGCAGCCAATCCTCTTTAGTGCCTTGAACAGACCCTCTCGACTGACCAAATCAAATGCCTTTGTGAGGTCGATGAAGTTAATAAACAATGGTTGATTCTGTTCACGGCATTTTTCTTGCATTTGTCGCAATGAGAATATCATATCAATGGTAGAAAGGTTCTGTCGAAAGCCACACTGTGATTCGGGGTAGACTTCATCTCCTAGGACTTGAAGTCTGCTAAGAACAATTCTGGCAAATACCTTTCCAGCAATACACATAAGTGAGATACCCCTATAGTTGTTGCAGTTGCTCCGATCGCCCTTGTTCTTGTACAGTGTTATGATGCTTGAATCTTTGAAATCATGTGGGACTTGTCCTTCTCGTCAGAATAGCTCTATTAGCTGGTGGATATGTAGAGTGAGTGTGTCTTGCCCACTCCTGATAACCTCTATTGCAATCCCATCATTACCTGGAGCCTTGCCAGATGCAAGTTCATATATAGCACACTTAACTTCTGTTATGGTGGGAAGTGTGTTCAGGTGGTCAAGAGTTGGTAGGGCCTCTATGGCGTTGAGGGCATCATCCGCTAGTTTGGTCTTACTTGAGTAAAGCTCCAAATAGTGCTCTACCCATCTATCCATCTGCTGTTTCTTATCAGTGATGATTTTTCCAGTCAAGGTTTTCAATGGTGCACTTCTTTTGATCATTGGACCACAGGCTTTCTTTATTCCTTCATACATGCTTCTGATGTTACCCTTATCACTTGCGATTTCAATGGACTCACATTACTTGATCCAATAGTCATTTGCATACTGCCTGGCAGCATTTTGCACATCCTTCCTAGCTTGCTTTAGCTCACTCAGAGTGTTACGCGTTGGTCTTTCCTTATTTCTTAAGAGAGCTGTCTTCTTCTTACCAATAAAGTGCTGCAGATTATGGCTGATTGCCGCAAACCAGTCCTGCCTCTTACGATCCACATTGCCGTAATCCCCTACGGCAGTTTTATAGAGAGTTTCCTTAAGTTGACCCCACTTTTCACTTAATGTACAATTTTCTGGTATGTCAGTGAAAGCGTATTCAAGTTGCTGTTGAAACTGAAAGCACTTTTCAGGATCGCGAGTGTTAATAATATTAATCCTTGGCTAGATTTGTGTTAAGCTGTGTAGATTATCTTTGGTCTCAGTCTAACCCTTGCAACAACCAAAGAATGATCCGTATCACAGTCAGCACTGTGGTAACTTCGAGTCAATGATGTATGCTTCAGATTTTGTCTCCGTATGATGATGAAATCCAGCTGGTGCCAATGGTCGGATCTTGGATGTTTTCATGTGTCCTTATGCAGCTCTTTTGTTTTAAAAAAGGAGTTTGTAATACATAGGTCATTTCTGGTGCAATGCTCCAGCAGCCTTTGCCCATTTTCATTCATGCGACCGATGTTGTATTTTCCAAGGCAAACTGGCCATGGAGCTCGTGTCCTTGCCCACACGAGCATTGAAATCATCGAGCATATAAATGTGGTCGGATTTTGAAACTGCCTTGATCAAGGAGTCTAACTCTTAATAGAACGAATCCTTCACATCGAGGAATCGAGTGTCGGTGCATATGCAGTAATAATGGTGGCAAAACCACAAGCGGTTGCCAAGCTCAGTGATAATAGTCTTTCATTACCTCCTGCTTGAATTTCAATCATTCCCAGTAGCGAGTTCTTCACTGCAAAGCCCACACCGTATTGCCTTTTTTCTGCCTGCCCTCTACACTTCCAATAAAGGTGTAATTGTTTTTCCTGTGTGACCCTTCCTCAGCGAGGCGAGTCTCCTGCAGGCCAGCAATATCAATGTAAAGACGATTGAGTTTGGCATCAATCACAACCGTTTTTCTCACATCGTCAATATTGGTCAAGTTAGTGGAAAATTCTGGTCACATGGTTCTCACGTTCCAGGTTGCAAGCATTAGCTTGATGTGTTTTCTATTTATCTTTTTATTAGTACCTGGTGCATTGGTTTTACAGCCTGAGATCTAGATGTTGTCCTAGCCCCAAGCACGCATTGAAGCAGGCAGGCTGTGGCGGATCAGCACCCAATTGGCCGGGGGCTGCCCAGCTTGAGGCGGGCGGTAGCTGATCAGTGACACCTGTAGGTGTCTCCCACCGTCAGAGGCAACGCGTGGCGCCCCATGTCTACGCCAATTGACAGGGACCTTTGACCCGTAACAGTTGCCTCTCGCTTTGATTCCGAGATCGGTTAAAACCAGGGATGGAGCTATTGCCTTTCCATAGCACACAACCTGGGCTAAAATGTAGAGATCATATGTTGCCCATGCAGCATGATCCCTCTCTCGGCCTGCCTAGAGGAAAGGTAACACCTATACATCTGGAACAAGACAAGCTGCAGAAGCTGTCGGATCAGCAAAACAATGCTCTAACTGTCCGCCTGTCGGAGCTTCGATCATTGACCAGCTGCCAATCAGGGTTTAGAGCCTGGTCTGCTCTGCCATGACATTTTGTCTTTAGGTTGCATTTCTTCGCACCAGGGTAAGGCTCTACCGCCCCAAGCCGTTGGCACAATGTGGGGTGTTGGGTTTGATAAGCGCCGCCCAACATTCTAACGCTAACAGAAAGTAGGTAGTACCATCTACTGGCATAGGATAGCTCAGTCATATCTGACTAAGACCTGACACAAATGTATGTAGGTAAAAGATATTTGGAGACATTACACATCCCTGTCGCACATCTCTCTTAATAGATTGATATTTAACTACTTCTTTATCTATGTGTCTAGTAGAGATTATAACACGAATTAGCCTTGAAAGTACCCTTTTGCAATATTATTCAAATTATCACCAATAAAAGCTGTCAGCTGCAGTGAGAAAAAAATGTTGAAATGCTATAAACAAGGTGCACTGTTATTTGCATGTGAAACATAGACAAGAAGGAGAGAAGCTAAGAATTATCTAATGGCAGAGGATATGTGGTTTCTCTGGGAAATGCAGTGACCACCATGAGCGGACAATCAAACGAATATGAAAACAGTAAACCGATTAGAGCAGTTAGACGTAGAAAGTTAATATCTTTTTATGATAAATATATTTGAAAATTTAGTGACAACTGGCAACATTGATGGGGAAAGAACAAGAGGAAAGCACAGAGTCTAATACCTGGATTTCTTGGTTATGTGTCATAATCGGAACAACATGCGCTGGATCCTAGACTGATGATCGAGTGGGATAACGAACGATGACCGCCACTTTTATCGACATGGCACATTATGCAGATGGCCACATTTTGGTTCATACCTTAATTTGATATAGTTTTCTAATGTGATCACTATGTAAGCAGACAATGTGTAATCGTTTTCATTGTATAATATATTGTCGTTGCCGCAACTTAAAATGTTAATACCGTGTCATATTACTAATATGAGTGAATTACTGTATACGTACATTCAGTTGGTTTATCTCTGTGGGGCTAATTGTATACCTGAGTAAGAAATTATCTTAATACTCGTATTTTTACAGGAACTGAGATTAACATTATCACTGTAGGGGAGACTGGGGAGAAATGGACATAGGGGAGAAATGGACCACCCCCTCTCTGGCCCCTGGCTGTGATGCAATGAAAGTGAAACCATAATAAGTTTGTTTTCCACATCAAACATAGTCCGAATTTTTCATTTGCCATCGACTTCCCGCACAGGTCGTTCCCACGCAAAGTTTGAGAAATTTTCTGCACTAAAGTTTCTTTTTCCAGTTCCAGACACCATCGTAAAGTAGACGCATAGTCAAGAATCAGGACAAGGTAATTACGTTAATATCTTTATTTACTTGTTATTTAAGAGTTCATATAAAAAAATATAGCATATAATATTAGATATAGAGACTTTATGGCTGAATAGTTTAATACATTGATGGGGGAGAAATGGACCGGTTCATTTCTCCCCATGGTTCATTTCTCCCCATAGAAGAAATTGACAAGACAGTCTGTTGTTATTAAAAGTGTTGAAGATTGCATTCGAATATCAGCATTATTGATTCTTTTTAATACTGGGGTCTAAATCTAGACCAAGAAAACTGTTAATAAATTATATTTCAGTGATTTATTAAAGATGCACGCCATTCGTGCTATGATCAGTATTTCTTTGCAAATGATAGGCCTACCATTCTAAATGTTATATAATTCTGTCACTCTTTTGTTTCAGATGCCAAGATTGTACATCAGAAACACCAACAAGGGTCTCGTTACGGAGGAACGTATGAGAGAAGCTGTTAATGCTGTGAAAAATGGAATGAAAGTGAGGAAAGCTGCAAGAGAGTACGGCATTGCTCGCTCTACCCTCAATAACAATCTTACAAAAGACAGAGAAGGAAATGGTCTGCCTACTAGACTCGTACCAAATTATAGGCATAGCCTTGTTTTCACAGCTAAGCAAGAAGCTGATTTTGCTAGTTACTTGAAAGATTGTGCAAGAATGTTCCATGGACTCACAACTAAAAACGTTCGTATTTTGGCTTACGAGATGGCGAAAGTCAATAACATTGCACATCCTTTAACCTGGGATGAGCAAATGATGGCAGGGAATGACTGGCTTTGTTGATTTTTGCGACGGAATTCCGAGCTGACCATAAGGCAACCTGAGGCAACATCTCTGGCTAGAGCTACATCTTTCAACAAAAATAATATTTGCACCTTCTTCAACATTGTGAAGGAAACCATTACAAAACTAAATGTGAGTGGAGCTCAAATCTACAATTTGGATGAGTCAGGTCTGACCACTGTACAGAAAGTGCCAAAAGTAATTGCCCCACGAGGAGTGAAGCAAATAGGCCAGGTGACATCCAGAGAAAGAGGAGAACTGGTCACAATCTGTTGCATTGTGTCAGCTGCGGGTCACATTATCCCTCCAGTTTTTGTGTTTCCCAGAAAATCTTTTAAGAATGTTATGCTTGCTGGAGCACCTGAAGGTTCCCTTGGCCTTGTGAATGAATCAGGTTGGATGACCCGTGATAATTTCGTCAAAGTTATAAATCACTTCATTAAGCATTCAAGACCTTCCAAAGACTTCCCTTTGATTTTGATCTTGGACAATCACGATTCCCACATTTCATTTGAATCACTTGAATTGTGCAAGAAAAACAACATTCATGTGATAACGTTGCCACCACACACCTCATCTAAAACTCAGCCCTTGGACCGTTCAGTTTTTGGACCCATGAAGTCGGTCTACAACAATGCATGTGATTCATGGATGATGAAAAATGTTGGGACACCACTGACAATCTATCAAGTTGCAAATCTAGGAGGCCACGCTTTTCTTAAAGCGGCAACTCCCATTAACATTCAATGAGGCTTTGCAGTGTCAGGTATTTGGCCCTTTAACGAAGATGTTTTTACAGAAGATGATTTTATGCCTTCAGAAATAACGAACAGGCCCATCAGCAAGGACAGTGAAAATGCCACTTTAGAAAGCAATGAACAGACAGGATCAGCATCTCCACATTGTGGTACCAGCACAGATCAAACTGCACAAGAATTTCATGAAAATCAGAAAGAGTGTAATGTTGAGAACCTTGTAGATGACTTGCAGGAAATATCAGGGAGTCTTCAACATAAAGCTACTTCTTCCTTTACTTCGCCTCATGTTTTCAGAGGACTACCAAAAGCTGGTCCGCGAAAAGATTCAAATAATATGAGGAAAAGAGGAAAAACTATGCTGGCTACTTCTACGCCAGAAATGGATCGAATTAGGGAAAGAGCAGTGATGAAAGAAAAGGCAGCAAAAGTTCCACCCAAAAAGGCAAAGAGACAGCTGCTGAAAGAACTTGATGTTGATTCAGATCCAGAAACTGATATTTCGTTTTGTGATGACACAGATTCTGATGTTTCATTTGGTGAAAATGAGGAGTGTACGGTTAGCTTGACTGGTGTGCGTGAGGTTTTTGAAGGTCAGTGTGTGCTATGTGAATATGGAACAAAGAAGACTTGTGTTTACTATGTAGGAATTGTAAGGGGAGACATTGATGATGATGGTGATGTTGAGGTAGAGTTCTTGCGCAAGAGTGAGAAGGTTGCTGGTAAATTTGTTAAGCCTAAGGTAGAAGATGCCAGTGTCTCAATTACATGTATTAAAGCACAGCTTACTAGATCTACAATCACTGGAACCACTTCTAGGACCAAAGATGGCTATGTCTTCAAAGGAAGTCTTGCAGGCATAAATGTTCGATAAAACTTTATATTAGATTAATATATCATATTAAACTTTTTTACTGTCTCTTAAAATAATTAAAAAAAACTGCAAATATCCTTTTAATGATTATTTATTTCTTATAGCAATATGGATGAGTTGTTGCTGCTTCTTTTTAAAAAAGGTCCATTTCTCCCCACTATGGTCCATTGCTCCCCAAGTGCTGGTCCATTTCACCCCAATGGTGGTCAATTTCTCCCCATGTTCATATACATTTTTGAAATGCATTTTGTAAAGAAACATATAGAAATAGATTGCTAAATGTTTTCCCCTTTTAAAATAAATGAATGTACAACATTTTAGTCATGGTTTTGTTATGTTTCGATAAAATCTGTTCCGGTGATGAGCAAAAATTGAAAACTACAAAATTGCTGGTCCATTTCTCCCCAGTCTCCCCCTATAATGTTCTCAGTCCTATAGATCCCTTTCATTGGCAGCTTCAACAAGTATGCTGCTCTCCAGCCTACTTTTATTTCTTCGGTCTCCCAGATTATATTAAACAATATGTGAAGTAATCCAGTTGAGATGATTATATTAGTTTCAATAGCCTCTGCTGCGATATCATCTGGACCTGCAAATCACCGGTCTTTTAAAAGTTTGATAACTTTTCTTGTCTCTTTCCTGGAGGTTTCTCGCAATTGCAATTGAAATCCCGTTTGATTCTGCAGACTTGATATTTGGAGTGTCATGGACTCCTGTATTTGTGAGTTCCTTAAAGTATTCAGTCCCTCTGTTATACACTTTTCTTCAATTCAGTGAGAACTGTATAATTTCTATGTTTCACCAGCCCTCTTTCTTGGCTGATTACATTTTCTAGCTATCTACCTTGAGGTACTACACTGTTTAATGTGTTTATGAGATGGTATGTGAGCAGAAATTAAGGTGAATAATAAATTTGTGATTAATCGTCTAATACATACACATTTGCACACACACTCTCATCTCTCTCTCTCTCTCTCTCTCTCTCTCTCTCTCTCTCTCTCTCTCTCTCTCTCTCTCTCTCGCTCATATATATATATATATATATATATATATATATATGTGTGTGTGAGCGAGAGAGAGAGAGAGAGAAAGAGAGAGAGAGAGAGAGAGAGAGAGAGAGAGAGAGAGAGAGATGCAACTAAAAAATGTCCTGGAGATTTGCACTAGAGAAGGACATAATAGATACACCACGGATCGCATGTGACCAAAAAAAAAAATATATTATTCGTGTTACTTACCCTTGAAAATGAGCGAAACCATGTATGAACTGGTAATATTAAACTGGTATGACATCTGATTAATTAATGCGGTTTCTGAAATATGCTGACTGCCTGGAGTCAACAGACACTCGGCGTAAGTTAGAACTTTGTCGACAAGTTTATACTCCAATCCTTGTTAGGAAAAAAGACAAATAGTGTACCTGTCATATTATTCAAATTAGTTAGCATGTGTGTCTGTTTATTTTGCTTTTAAATATATGTCTGTATATCAATCCGTCCGTCTGCCATCCGCATGCCTGTCTGCATGTGCATATGGATTAATGGATAGATGCATGCATGCGTTGATGTCTGTCTTTATGGATGACTGCCTGTGTGTAGGCATATATGCGTGTGTAAAGATGAAAATTACAATTTCCTGCTATCTACAAGAGGTAGACACTCAAAGAGGCTAACATGTTAGTAAGAACAGGTGCAAAGTAGAAACCTCGGAGTCATCTGTGTTTGCAGTCTGTGTAGGTGCATGTTAACTAATATGTCTTGTTTTTGTAGTGTGTATTAGTCAATTACACCATGGAGAACCAGCAGCTTTTATAGCAGAAAGTAAAGTATAAGTGCTACGTGTATTAAACGAAAATGTCATGGATGCTTCCAAACACATGAAACTAGGAAAACACGCTGTGACAGTTGGAATCACTGTAGAAGAATAATAAGTACTGGGAGAAATCGAAATAAAAAATATTAACTGACTTGTTGAATTATATTTACAATTGTGCATACATACTTAATAATTTCACCTTGCCGTCTTGACATTTAACATACGTTGTTACACTGTCACTGTTACACTCTCTAGAGTTTCGGAGTTCGTGCTTTGTGCGACGCTTTCCGCGCTTCGGAAAGATACCGAGCCATGTGGGATAAAACCCGGTGCAATGAAGTCACAGCGACTTGTTACACTGTGTTTCATAAACGGTATAATAACTACAACCCATGGCGGTAGCGAATGTGACTGATCAGACCAATTCGCGCTGTAAATGTTCGTCCACAAAAGGATACAGTCTTGGTAGTCTTTTGTTTTGACAGTAAGCTTCCTGTTCTCCTAGACTCTCTTTGATAACATGCTCATTGTTGTTGCTGCCTTACCAATACTGATGTTGATTACCTGATCTAGGGATAATTTGCTATTTACCTCTGATCCTAGATATGTGAAATGGTCTACTATCTCCAATTCGTCTTCGTCAATAAAGATTGATGGCACCCCATGTGCACCTTGTGACATAATCTGTGTCTTCTTTTCGTTAATCGTCAAACCAAATTCAGCACAAACATTGGAGAATGCAGATAGTATTCGCTGTAATTCCTCGTGAGTCGTAATTGCAGCATCATCTGCAAAATGCAACTCATCAGTACCCTCCTAATTTGGGTTTTGGCCTTCGATATCTGAGCATTGTAGAGGGCGCCATCTGAGCGTGAGTGAATGTAAATACCACCATCCTGATCACGAAAGGCTTCAATAGACGCGAAAAGTATATTCCAAAGAGGGTGGGAGCTAGTTCACAACTTTGCTTAACTCCACTCTTGATTTCAAACTCTTCTGAAGTTGCACTATCAAACTTGATTATACCCTTGCCTGTGTGGAACGATTCCACAATGGACAGAAGAGTTGGTGGGCAGCCAATCTTATTTAGTGCCTTGAACAGACCCTCACGACTGATCAAATCAAATGAAGACAATAAACAGTGGTTGATGTTGTTCCCGGTATTATTCTTGCATTTGTCGCAATGATAATATTATATCAATGGTAAACCGGTTCTGTCAGAAGCTGCACTGTGATTCTGGGTAGACTTGATTTCCCAGGACTTGAAGTCTGCGCAGAACAATTCTGGCATATACTTCCCCAACAATACACAGAAGTGGGATACCCCTATAGTTGTTACAGTCGCTTCGATAGCCATTGTTCTTGTACAGTGTTATGATGTTTGAATCTTTGAAATCATGTGGGACTTGCCCTTTTCGCCAGCATAGCTCTATTAGCTGGTGGATCTGTAGAGTGAATGTGTCTTGCCCACTCCTGATAACCTCTATTGGAATCCCATCCTACCTGAAGCTTGCCAGATGCAAGTTCATTTATAGGACACTCAAATTCTGTTATGGTGGGAAGTGTGTCCAGGTGGTCAAGAATTGGCAGGGCCTTGAGGGCATCATCGCTAGTTTCTTCTCACTTGATTAAAGCTCTAAATAGTGCTCTACCCATTTATCCATCTGCTATTTCTTATCAGTGATGATTTCTCCAATCATTGATCATTGGACCACAGGCATTCTTTATTCCTTCATACATGCTTATGTTGTTTCCCTTATCACTTGCGTTTTGAATGGACTCACATAACGTGATCCAATAGTCATTTTGACACTTCCTGAGTAGTGTAGGTGTTGTTAACGAGCTCGTTTTTTTGCGGATCTTATATATTTCCATAATATATCGCTCCTGATCCGCAAAAGGCGATAACTCTTGATTTCTTTTTTTATAAATTAGGCGTGGTCTAGTTACTCGTTAGAGTGAATGTGCTCTAGAGGTGGTCAAGTGGTTAAAGAATGACCAAGTGACCCTGTAAATTGTAGGGGAGAGTACTGTAGTGTCACGGTGCTGGTTAAAGTGAGCGATGGCGTAGTCAAGAGGTTGTAAAGAGGTGGCAAAGTGGTCAAGGGGTGGTCAAGTGAGACTGTAAATTGTAGGGGAGGCTACATGAAGTGATACGGTGATGGTTAAAGTGAGCGATGTCGTGGACAAGAGGTGGTCAAGTGGTCAAGAGGTAGTCAAGTTACCCCGTAAATTGTAGTTGAGCGACTGTAGTGACACAGTGGTGGTAAAAGTGAGCAATGACGTGGTCAAGTGATGGTCTGTCCCATAAATTGTAAGAAAGGGTACGTGTAGTGACACGGTGGTGGCTAAAGTGAGCGCTGATGTAAGCGGTAGTCCAGTGATAACATGAGGTGTACAACAGGAGCGAGGGGTGATTTAATTATCGATTGTTTTTTCTTATATATCTGATTGATTGATTGATTGATTTAGGAACCGACATCACAGTATTCGGGACATTCCCATAAGCGCTCCGTCCCCATCCTCAGCAGCCAACAAAGAGTTCCAACACTAATAGTTCCAGTAGCAATCTGATTATGTGTCCGTCTCGCCTTCCCTCTGAGCGTCGATCGTCGGCCAGATCCCCTCGTCACACCTCGCTGCCTCATTCTTACCAGACTATGGTGATCCATTTGCTCCCCCGAGGTGTACACTTGCTCTTAAATATCTTTAGTAAACTAATCCGTTTGACGATTTCCCGGGGAACATAATGGTTTTTTGTGGATCCGAGCGTCAGAAACGATAGGTTTCCTTATATATATTTAATAATAAAAGACCGCTGTTGTTTTAATGGCGGGGTTAGAGGTCATAAAGCTTTAAACGAAAAAAAAAAAAAAAAACAACATAAAAACATAAAGAAACAAACGAACGGAAGATGGACTGGGGTTGACTGCTACGGTTGTAAAGGATATGCAACTACCTTAACTTTAATTAACAAATAATAAAAAATAATAAGGTGTGCTGACAATTACATGAGCGGCAGATGGGTGTCTGTGGGCTGGAAACACACGCGGATTGCGCTTACTGATAAACATTGATTGCAGTACGTGGTGCAAACATGATAGGTTCTGTACCCAAAAAAAAAAAAATGAAAACAGCATTCCTGCGACGGATGAGGTATTTTGTACTTGCAAATAGGCAAGCGTGTGTATGTAGTAATTGTATGAGTATTATTCTTTTGGTTTTAGATTTACATAATTGTCACTAGGCTATCTAAGTAATAGAAGTATTATTAGTGTTGGCAGTAACAGAAGTTTCCACCGATATTAACATTAGCCAGGAAAAGTAGATATAACAACAGATAGTAATTGTAGACATCATCATTACGTGTCTTACCGGCTGACGTAGGCGATCAAACATTTCAGCATATTGCGATGTTCGACTGTATGGTTCTGTAATACAAGTTGTAATAATATTGCAAAACGAAATGCCCAATATATGGAAGTGAGAATTAAAGCGGCCACGAGCAAGATGTGGCGACTCCTCGGGAGAGCCCAGTCTCAGAGCACTATGTGCCGGCTCTGAATTTATGGAAGCCTCCCTGGATAGCGGGAATGCCCATGGTCTGCCCCTGCCTTCTCTTGAGGGTTAACCGTGATGTCTTTGACCGCTCTACCTTGACCAGCTGAGATGTGGGCGACACCACAGCAGTAGAGGTCTAACGTCTCTCGAAACCCTGGGAAGACGAACCCGTAAAAATGCCCGGTGAAGTCGGATGTGCTGGCCTAGGGAGCAAATAAATCAAGCACAACGCATAAACGTCCGAGTGAAATGCCTTTCGTGCTAGGAACAGCTCTGACTACCTAGTTTTCCGAATGCCCCTCATGTCCGGAATAGCTCTGACTAGCTAGATTTCCGAATGTCCGTCGTGCCAGGAACAGCTCTGTCCGGGCTCAACATGTCTGAATCGAAAACTCGATGAGTGGATATCGTCTGCAGACAGGCCTGGTTAGTGCGGGAGCGGCCCGTAGTGAACGAAGTGCCCAATATATTGATGTGAGAAAATAAAGCAGCCACGAGTGGGACATGACGATTCCCTCGGTGAGCCCAGCACCAGGGTGCTATGTGTCGGCCCTGCAACTATGGAAGCCACCCTAGATGGCGGAAATGCCATGGGCTGTCCCTGCCTTCACTTGAGGAATGACTGTGAAATCTTTGACCGTCCCACTAAAAGTCGAATGTGTTGGACTAAGGATTTCAGCTAAGGGTGCCTAACCAGAATACACCACAATCGCATCTGAAAAACCACTCCGGATGAACGCAAAGAAGAAGAAGATATTGGTAGTAGTAGTAGTAGTTGTAGTAGCAGCAGCAGCAGCAGTAGTAGTAGTAGTAGTAGTAGTAGTAGTAGTAGTAGTAGTAGTAGTAGTAGTAGTAGTAGTAGTAGTAGTAGTAGTAGTAGTAGTAGTAGTAGTAGTAGTAGTAGTAGTAGTAGTAGTAGTAGTAGCAGTTGTAGCGTAAGCAATAGACGAAGTAATAGTAGTATTAGTTGGGGTGGTGAAAATAGTAGTATTAGTAGTAGTAATAAAGGTAGTAGCGGTGCTGGTGACAGTAGCAGCAATATAAGTAGTAGTAGTAGTAGTAGTAGTAGTAGTAGTAGTAGTAGTAGTAGTAGTAGTAGTAGTAGCAGTTGTAGCGTAAGCAATAGACGAAGTAGTAGTAGTATTAGTTGGGGTGGTGAAAATAGTAGTATTAGTAGTAGTAATAAAGGTAGTAGCGGTGCTGGTGACAGTAGCAGCAATATAAGTAGTAGTAGTAGTAGTAGTAGAAGTAGTAGTAGTAGTAGTAGTAGTAGTAGTAGTAGTAGTAGTAGTAGTAGTAGTAGTAGTAGTAGTAGTAGTAGTGGAAAAGGGAGAAAAAGAAGAGGTGGAGATGGATTAGTAGTAGTATTAGAGTAGCATTAGTAGTAGCAGTAGTAGTAGTAATAGTAGCACAAAATGTACTAGTAGTAGTTGTAATAGTAGTAGTAGTAGTAGTAGTAGTAGTAGTAGTAGTAGTAGTAGTAGTAGTAGTAGTAGTAGTAGTAGTAGTAGCATCAGCAGCAGCAGCAGCAGTAGTAATAGTAGTAATAGTAGTAGTAGTAGTAGTAGTAGTAGTAGTAGTAGTAGTAGTAGTAGTAGTAGTAGTGGTGGTGGTGGTGGTGGTGGTGGTGGTGGTGGTAGTAGTAGTAGTAGTAGTAGTAGTAGTAGTAGTAGTAGTAGTAGTAGTAGTAGTAGTAGTAGTAGTAGTAGTAGAATAGCGAGGGTGCTTGTTGTTTTACTAAGTATTTGTATATCTTATGAACTATGTACTATAAAGCAAGTTTGTATTGTATGCTATGTAATGTGTTGATGAAATATCTATCTCATGTAGTTTTAAGAGGTGATGACGCCATATGCACCCACTATCCGCATCATTGTCTGCATCTTATTGATAGTGTCTTCATAACCGCGAAAAAGGCTCTTTGGTTATATTGATAACTCCCTTCTCCACACTGCGCATTCTTACGCATGCACTAAAGTTGAGAAAATGAACCTCCATTGAATGGGAGCTAACATGTGCCTATCTAGGCCATCTCTCAGGTACCATTTAGCCTGAAGGACATTGTGCCTATCCGTCATTGTTGGTAGCGCCAGGATATGTCTCATGCATATAATTGGTGTGTCGTTTGTGCACCCCAGGATTAACCGCATGACAGCATTCTGTATGCGCTTCAACCTTTCAAGCTGGCTCTTTGATACTGTCAGCAGCCCCAAACCATACTCGATGACAGAAATTATTATTCAATTTACTCTCTCGACTAAGAGGACATTCATTCAACATAATACCTGAGACATCTGCCTTCACGATCCGGTTATCCAGGCAGTACCACACAACCGACGCCTTGTCTGCGTCCCTGCACCACTCCGCTGCTGCTGCTGCTGCTGCTACTAGTCCATCTTCACCGTTTCTTCCTATTCTTTTTCTCCCTTTTCCATTACTACTACCACTACTTTTACTACTACTACTACTACTATTACTACTACTACTACTACTACTACTACTACTACTACTACTACTACTACTACTACTACTACTACTACTACTACTACTACTACTACTATTGCTGCTACTATCACCAACACTGCTACTACTGTTATTACTACTACTAACACTACTACTATCACCACCTCCACTAATAATACTACTACTATTTCTATTGCTACCGCTGTTGCTGCTGCTGCTGCTGCTGCTGCTGCTGCTGCTGCTGCTACTACTACTACTACTACTACTACTACTACTACTGCTACTACTATTACTACCAACATTATTACTACTTGAATTACTGAACCATAACGTCGGAGATCGCAATATGTGGAAAAGCTTGATTGCCTACGCCAGTCGGTAAGACACGTGATGATCTATCTATTCTTTCTATATCTACTTGTACCCGTTATTGTTAATATCGGTGGAAACTTCTGTTACTACCAAGATATATACTACTTCTATTACTTGGATAGCCTAATGACAATTATGTAAGCCTACGACCAAAGGAATAATACTCATACAATTACTACATACACCCGCGCATGCCTATTTGCAAGTACAAAATATCTAATCCGTCGCAGGAATGATGTTGGTTTGGTACAGAATTTATCATGTTTGCCCCAATTGATTTGTCTCAGTAAGCGAACCCACATGTTTTCCCGCCAACAGATACCCACATACCGCTCATGCCATTGTCGGCTCACCTTATAATTTTTAAAAAAATTATTTGTTAATTAAATTTAAGTTAGTTGCATATCCTTTACAGCCGTAGCAGTAAATCCCAGTCCATTTTTACGTCCAGTTGTTTCTTAATTTGTATATATTACTATTTATATTTTTATTTTTTTTTCTTCGTTTGAAGCTTTATGACCTGTAACCTTGCCTTTAAAAAAAATCAGCGGTATTTTATTATTAAATATATAAGGAAACCTATCGTTTCTAACGCTCAAATCCGCAAAAAAAAAACAACATTATGTTCCGCCGGGAACCCTTCAAACGGATTAGTTTACTAAGGGTATATAAGCAACAACAATCGATAATTAAATCACCCCTCGCTCCTGTTGTACACCTCGAGAGATCACTAACTACCTCTTACATCATCGCTCACTTCAACCACCACCGTGTCACTACAGTACCTTCCATTACAATTTATGGGGTCACTTAACGACCACTTGACAACCTCTTGAGCACGTCATCGCTCACCTTTACCACAAACGTTTCACTACTCGCAGCCTCCCCTGCAATTTACGGTTTCACTTGACTACCCCTTGAACACTTTACCACCCCTTGACCACCACTTGACCACGTCATCGCTCGCTTGAACAACCACCGTGTCACTACAGTACACTACTATACAATTTATAGGGTCACTTGACCACCCCTTGACAACTTGACCACCTCTTGACAACACCCACTCTGATGAGTAAAATAAAATCAATAGTTATCGCCCTTTGCGAATCGGGATCGATATATGATGGAAATATATAAGATCTGCAAAAATCGAGCTCGTAAACAACACCTTCACTACTTGCCTGGCAGCTTTTAGCACATCCTTTCTAGCTTGCTTCTGCTTATTGAGAGTGTTGTTCTTCGTTGTTCTGCTCGTTGTTCTTTCCTTGTTTCTTAAGAGAGCTATCTTCTTTGTATCAATAAAGGGCTGCAGTGTCTGGCTGTTTGCCACAAACCAGTCCTGCCTCTTATGATCTGCATTGCCGTAAACCCCTATCGCTGTTTTATAAAGAGTTTCCTTAAATTTACCCCACTTTTCACTTGCTGTACAATTTTCTGATGTATCAGTTCAAGCGTTTTAAAGTTGCTGTTGAAACTCAAAGCACTTATCAAGATAGTGAGTGTTAATAATATTAATCCTGGGGCTAGATTTGTGTTTACCTGTGTATATTCTCTTTGGTCTCAGTCTAACCCTTGCAACAACCAAAGAATGTTCAGTATCACAGTCAGCACTGTGGTAACTTCGAGTTAATTCAGATGTTGTATTCGTGTGATGATGAGGTCCAGCTGATGCTTATGGCCGGATCTTGGATGTTTCCATAAGACCTTATGCAGATCTTTTGTTTTAAAAAAGGAGTTTGTAATACATAGGTCATTTCTGGTGCAATGCACCAGCAGTCTTTGCTCATTTTCATTCATGCGACCTATGTTGTAATTTTCCCAGGCACGCTGGCCATGAACTCGAGTCCTTGCCAACAAGACCATTGAAATCACCGAGCATATAAATGTAGTCGGATTTTGGAACTGTCTTGATCATAGAGTCTAACTCCTCAAAGAATAAATCCTTCACATTATCAGAGAAAGCGAGTGTCGGTGCATATGCAGTGATAATGGTGACAAAACCTTACGAGGTTGCCAAGCAAAGGGATAATAATCTTTCATTACCTCCAGCTGGAATTCCAATCATTCCCAGTAGCGAATTCTTCACTGCAAAGCCTACACCATGCTGCCTTTTTCTGCCTGCCCTCTACCCTTCCTGATAGGTGTAATTGTTTTCCCTGAGTGACTCTTCCGCGGGGAAGCGAGTCTCCTGCAGGCCAGCAATGTCAACGTTAAGACGATTGAGTTCGGCATTAATCACAGCCGTTTTTCTCACATCGTAAATAGTTGTCAAGTCAGTGGAAAATCCTGACACATGCGTCTTACGTTCCAGGTTGCGCGCCATAGCCTGAGGTTTCTATTTTTCTTTTTATTGGTAACTGGTGCATTGGTTTTTCAGCCTGCGACTCAGATTTTGTCCTAGCCTCAAGCACCCGTTGAAGCAGACAGGCTATGGCCGATCTGCACCCAATTGGCCGGGGGCTGCTCAGCTTGAGGCGGGCGGTAGCTGATCAGTGACACCTGTAGGTGTCTCCAACAGTCAGAGGCAACCCGTGGCGCCCCATGTCTACGTAAATTGACAAGGACTTATAACCCGTCACTGCTACCTATCGCTTTGATTCCGAGACTGGTTAAGATCAGGATGGATTTATTGTCTCTCCATAGCACAAAGCATGGGCTGAAATATTACAACCATGTTTTTCATATGCAGCATGATCCTTCTCTCGACCTGCCTAGTTCACTCCAGAGGAAAAGTAACACCTATGCACCTGGATCAAGATAAGCTGCAGAAGCTGCCGGATCAGCAAAGAAATGCTCTAACTCTCCGCCTATTGGAGCTTCGATCCTAGACCAGCTGCCAAACAAGGTTTAGGGCCTGGTCTGCACTGCCATGACATTTTGTCTTTAGGTTGCATTTCCTCGCACCGCAATATGAGAATGCGGTAAAAGTACACACATATATTAATCAAAGGGAGACTTGGAAGATTCTTGAATACAAGAATATGTAAGTTGCATTAGTATACTGAATAAGTAAAGATTTAACGTACAATAAATTATACTACTGAGGTGCCACATTGAAGGACGTAACAAATAATAGTGCCTTTGTTCTCGAGATGGCAGTTTCGAGTTTGATTTGAATAAACGCGAGCAATGAGAGGGACAGTAATTTTTCACACGTTAACATGTACCTAAATTCTGAATGGTATTTAGTAATTACTCATGACTAAATGTTTTTATTTAGGGTAGGGTCATTAATGTTTGAACTGGGATGGTAACAGTGTAAATTTAGAGATTTGTAGCCATAGGTTAATTCAATGTTAATTGGAGAAGGTACCATTAGTTAGGGTTATCATTAATTGATATACTTGTGGATACTAAAATTAGAATTATTTTGAATATCGAAGACACAAACCATAGATTGCACGATTTATTGCCTTGCATATTTTGCAAAATTTCGTCAGGTACATACTGCAGAAGTCACACAACATAGAGTAATATAATTAGATACATCTTTCAAGCTAAAATATACAATTGATCGCACAGTAATATCAATTGTTTACCATGGTAATTTTCAATGGACTATCATGTTTTTTCTGTTTGCACATTCATTCATTCATTCATTCATTCATTCATTCATTCATTCATTCAGTAGTATGTCCTTTGCAGAACCTCGCTCTCATTACAACCGTTCGGTAAACTTCTCGGTCATAAGCAAGATGTCCTACGTCCTATACACGCATCTGGAGATCATCCGCCACATCCCGCACCCAACTTCTCTTTGGCAGTCCTCTTCCTTTCTTCCCGGACATATACTTGTCTCTGATTATTCTCTTCACACTTTCATTACGTTTCAAGTGATAAAATATTTCTCTTTTCTTTGCTTTATCGTCTTTAATAGTCAACCTTCTTCAATATTCAGATCTTGTCATATGGATTCATGTGTTCTTTTCTTTATCCGATATATTCTTAGAACCCTTCTAAAACATCCAGCCTGTTTAGTAAGTTTCCAGGTCTCACACGCGTATTTAGCAATGGAAAAGATGTATGCTCTTAAACATCGAATTTTCGAATTTTTGTAGTTCTATCTGACCACCTCCACACATTATTTAGTTGTTTTAGATTTTGATTAGCAATAGATATTCGTCGTTTAATTTCCTTTATTGTGTCACCATTGGTGGTAATTAATGACCCAAGATATTCGAAATTTTCAACGACCTCCAATTTTCATACCATCCATACTCAACTAATGAAGAATCAGCTTCTCTGGGCTGGTGACTTGACTCGCATGTCAATTTACAGGCTCCCTAAACGAATTTTATTTTACTTTTACAGCGAGCTTCGCTTAGGTAAACGCTCCCAATGCGGCCGGACGAAACGCTTTAAAGAGACTCTGAAGATCTCACTAAAAGCTTTTGGAATTCATGATGACACTCGGGAGACTGCTGCCAAAGACCGAAATTCGTGGCGTATATCATTAAGCAAGGGTGTAGCCTCTTGTAAAGCTAACTGGACTGCAAGAGCTGTTAAAATAAGGCTGCACAGAACAACCACTGCAGGATATCCTCCTCCCAGAACGTCAAGCATTCTTTGCCCACATTGTCAAAGAACATTTAGAGTCAAATTAGGCCTTACCAGAGATCTTAGAACTCACGGTTGCAAATTTTCAACCCCACTGGTTGAAATGAATGGTCATCATCATTCTTGATGGACACACCAGTTTGAAAGTACGAAATCTGTGTTGGCCGACAGTGTTAGCAACGTTATTCTCTTCAGCATGAAACGAGCCAGCAGTACTCATAGCTACTGGGAAGGAAGTACAACTTCCCATATGTTCTGGCTTGCATCTAAATACGCCTTAAATTAGTAACTATATGAAATAAATATCATACTATATCATGTTGAAAATAAATTCATCTGTTTGTGAATACTGTATCATGAATATAAAGAAAATAAAAATGATGTAGCACCCAAACATAGAAAATGTTTTGTTTTTTTGGTTTTGTTCGCATATCCTTTACAGGGCATCGCTGTCAACAACAGCATCTTTCAGCTGACTGTTGATTTCTTGGCAAGATTACGCTCAGTAGTTTATAAAAAAGGTTACTGTAGTCAAAAATACAATACCACACGAAAACTTCACGAGTTCCTTTATGAACGCTTTACGTCTTCGCTGCAACTGAAAAAACGAAGTCATGTTCTTTGTTCAATCTGTAAAACGAAAATAACATTTCTATGACAATTTAAATGAATATATTATATGACTTTCTTTCCCCCCACGTTTCCATCCTGTTTCAGGATATTGCGGTCAACACCAGCATCTTTCAGCTGTATGTTGATTCCTAGGCTAGATTACGCTCATCAGCACGCCACGACTTTCTGAGCGACCGGCTACATACTCTCATAAATCACTAGCGTGACTCGAACTACTTCTAATTCTCGTCCGCTCACATCGACCACGAGAGTATTCGGGATTAACGGAGAAAGCTGCTAACCCCTCGGCCAGCGGCCGGCATTATATGACTTGGCTTTTGTATATTTCGCATCCACTCTTTATAAAGACACAGTGAAAGGTTTGTAATTACTACTAGTCATGTGTCAATCATGGGTGATGAAACCACTCATTTCGTTATCCGTCGTGAGATCTTGTTTGGTAGTTTGTGGGTCGGAGATGACTTGTAAGTTCGATGTGGGCCAGGAATTATCTGTGAGAGGAATGGAATATTTTATGCAGATGAAGGTCCTGTTAATCGGGCCCTTATAGCTTGTTTCCGCTCTTCAGCGACCGTTATTTTGGATGCCTGGTGGCTCATTGCGCAAACACGCCAGTTGATAAGGTCTTGTACGACAGCCTCCTATGTGTCAGGGTTTTTGTCAGAGGTCTTAAGTAATGTCGTAAGCGTGTCCCTTTAGCGTTTTTTCCCCTCCTTGAAAATTTCTGCCCTTCTGTATCTCACCATTAAAGCTTATGTATGGGAGCTATTGGTATATCATTCCCACTAGACTACCTGTCCAGCGAATCGATGTTTGCAACAGGATTGTATTGATGCTGGGGATAACAGTTATGTCCTGAACGGCGGTATCCGGGATCGTGTTCCATCACCTGATGTCCATTACCTTTCTAAGATATAATATATGGAAGTGACTGAGCTTCTTTGTACGACGGCTGTATATAACCCATATTTTGTAAGCATTCAACAGTACTGGACACTGTATATCTCTAGTCTGGTTTGCAGGCTGATGCCACTTCGATGCCAAATGTTGGTGTACGGTGTCCAGAACATGCATTTGGCTTTACAGATCCTGGTGTTTACCTGCTGGCTTTAGAGATCATGGTATGTAGATTTGTTCTCGTGGACCTCTAGTAATAAATTTCCCCTGATCTCTGGGTAGTGAGATCGGACGCCCGTGTGTATTGGTGCGCACATAAACAATACCTTGGCAGTTGGAAATCGAAAAAGAGTAGCCTAACGGCGCTGCCCAGGCAAAATTTCTAGTTAAAAAACTACCCAAAGTATTTCAGGATCCTCGCCGGTGCTACGGAGTTCGTGCACTGAGCTGAGGTTCTCCAGACTCACATTTGAGTTAGGAGGAGAAAGGAGCACTTATGGGTTGCACCCGTGTGCCGTGATGTTGATCCATCGACTAAACTAATCTAAACTAACTAATATGCCTCAAGACATGTATAACGGTCCTTTTCTTACTTTTGCTTTCTATCCTGAAGTGTATGGGTCTAGTAAAGAATTTTTTTCTACACATTGAGTCGTACTGGGTATTTGGTGCTCCAACATATTATTATAGGCCTATTTCAGCTCGATGATCGCGGTAGTATTACACTGGCCGTTTTACTTCCAAGAACATTTCCTGGTATTAAATTTAGGTCTTGTCGACCCAGTATTCTAGGGTAATTATTATTTTTTATCCTCCGTCTCGCTGAGGTCTCCAATGCATGACCACTTTACAGGCAGACAAGGTTCCCAGTACATGACGACTCTGCCGTCAGACACAGTTTCTTATACATGACGACTTTGCCGGCAGACAAGATTTCCTATGCAAGACCACTTTGCCGGCAGACAAGGTTTCCAATGCTTGACCGCTTTGCCGGCAGACAAGGTTCCCAATGCATGACGACTCTGCCGGCAGACAAGGTTCCCAATGCATGACGACTTTGCCGTCAGACACGGTTTCTTATGCATAACGAGTTTTCCGGCAGACAAGGTTTTCTATGCAAGACCACTTAGCCGGCAGTCAAGGTTTCCTATGCATGACGACTTTTCAGCTGACAAGGTTCCCAATGCATGACGATTTTGCTGGCAGGCAAAGTTTCCAATGCAAGACCACTTTGCTGGCAAACAAGAGTTCTAGCAAATGCGGAAAAGAATCACCATACAGCTTCTGGAGAGACAAATGATAGTCTTCCCCCACCTATCCCTAATTAACAGAGAAATCACACACACATACATACAAAATCAGGGAAGAATAAGTAAATATCTGCTAGTTGTACAGTTTTACTGCATGCCATATATATGCTAACCCCAGCCAAGCGAAACACAACTTGGATTTAGGAAAAACAAAGGATGCACAGATGCCATTGTTGCTCTAGACATCTTAAAGAAAAATAAATCGAATTCAATGAAACACTCTACTTAGCCATTGTCGACCAAGAAATGGCATTTGATATAGTAGATAGAAACAAGCTGTGGGAATCCTTAAACAATATGGAGTGAGTACACATTTAACAAACTTATGTAGACGCTTATACAACAACAGTGAATGCATAGTGAGAGCAACTGGAGGACACGCATAACCCTTCACCATAAGATCCGGAGTGCGACAAGGTTGTGTAATGCCCCCTCTCTTGTTTATAACATACTAGCTGACCCGGCCCGGCTTCGCCCAGGCCCTGGCGGGGATCTATCTATCTATCTATCTATCTATCTATCTATCTATCTATCTATCTATCTATCTATCTATCTATCTATCTATCCATCCATCCATCCATCCATCCATCCATCCATCCATCCATCCATCCATCCATCCATCCATCCATCCATCCATCCATCCATCCATCCATCCATCCATCCATCTATCTATCTATCTATCTATCTATCTATCTATCTATCTATCTATCTATCTATCTGTCTGTCTATCTGTCTGTCTGTCTGACTGTATGCTTGTTTGTCTGTCTGTCTGACCCGGACCGGTTTTGTCCAGCTCCTGGTGGGGAGCATCTCATTTAATTCATATAAGTAGTCATATAAGCTCCCGTTCCCGACTATCTGTCTGTCTGTCTGTCTGTCTGACCTGGCCCGGCTTCACCCAGTCCCTGGTGGGGAGCATCTCATTTAATTCATATAAGTAGTCATATAAGTTCCCGTTCCCGACTGTCTGTCTGTCGACCCGGCTGTCTGTCTGTCTGTCTGTCTGGTCTGTCTATCTATCTGTCTGTCTGCCTGCCCGTCCGTCTCTCCCTCCGTCTATCCCACCCTCTCTATCTATCGGGTCAGATTCTATCTATCTATCTATCTATCTATCTATCTATCTATCTATCTATCTATCTATCTATCTATCTATCTATCTATCTATCTATCTATCTATCTATCTATCTATCTATCTATCTATCTATCTATCTATCTATCTATCTATCTATCTATCTATCTATCTATCTATCTATCTATCTATCTATCTATCTATCTATTTATCTATCTATCTAGCTATCTATAGCTTTTGATTTGATTTGATTTAGTCAGGGGACTTAACCTAAGATATAGCAATGCTACTAAAAGTTATATCCCTTTATAGAATATTTCTTATGTTAAGTCATGTAATTACAAAATGAAATTTTAGTAAGTAAATAGATGATTGCCCCCTAAGAAACTATTACAGTTGGTTGCACTGGAATGAAAGGAAGACGTGTAAAAAATTTCATCTCAATCGGATGGACCGTTCGCGAACGCAGCAAATACATCCCCAACCACAAACATACAGTCTCTTTTATTTATAACATACTAGCTGACCCGGCCCGGCTTCGCCCAGACCTTAGTGGGGAGCATCTCATTTAATTCATATAAGTAGTCATATAAGTTCTCGTTCCCGTTACCGACTATCTGCCTGTCTGTCTGTCTGTCTGTCTGTCTGTCTGACCCGGCATCGCCCAGTCCTTGGTGGGGAGCATCTCATTTAATTCATATAAGTAGTCATATAAGTTCCCGTTCCCGTTACCGACTATCTGTCTGTCTGTCTGTCTGTCTGTCTGTCTGTCTGTCTGTCCGTCCGTCCCTCTCTGTCTGTCTGTCTGCCTGTCTGTCTAATCATCTATTGGTTGCAGTTAGAACAACCTTAGATAAACGAAGACCAACTTACAAAAAGCATTAGAAAGAGCACTTGAAAGATCTTTACATCTTCCCCCAACAATTAACTTGGGTAAATGGAGCGGCGGCAGCAGCATCAGCAGAAGAAGGAAAAGGAGGAGTAGACAACTAACTGCAGCAAAAAGGTGGATCTGTCTATCTATCTGACCCGGCGTGACTTCGCCCAGCTCCTGGCGGGTAGCGTCTCATTAAATTCATACAACAAAAAAAAAGTAACTTAAAAAAATGCCCTTCCACACACCATCCATTATTTTTAATGAAAACGCTTTCTAATCACCTGCATGACTACAGTAACTTCTTAAGCAAAAAAAGATGAGTTACAATGTTATGCATTGTGCATTATTTTTATGAAAACTTTGAAAATACCTTACAGATTGTATCATTATTTATTATAACTCATATGCCGGTACATAACTATGGACAAAGAGTTTATAAATCTTTGAAAACGATGCCACAATATGACTATAAGTTATACAGAAAGGTTATGCCCCTTGAAATAACGTTTATAGAGTTAGGTCCCCTGAGATATATGAAATTACAATGAAAAATGAAAAATGAAATAATACTGGGTAAGCAGGCGATTTCACACTAAAAAAAATATTACAGTTGGCAGCTCTGGATTGAAAGAAAGGCGTGTAGAAAATTTCATCTCAATCGGATGGGCCGTTCGCGAGCGCATAAAGGACATACGGACATACAGACAGACATACAGACAGACAGACAGACAGACAGACAGACAGACGGAGATCGCAATTTATATATAAGATATAGACAACATATTTAAAGAAGCCAGCCAAACAGAGACCGCAAAAACACCGCATGACAAACATTGAAACATTAAACATTAGAGAACTCTAATACACTAACAGCGAAATCAGAAGCTGAATTACAAGACCACATGAATAGTCTAAGTGAAATGTGTAGGGAACATAACATGAAAATTAGCACAAGTAAAACAGAGGTATTGACTATAACTAAAGAAGAAAAGGCAAAACAACCATTCACCTAAACGAACATCCATTGAAACAAGTAAAGAGCTTCAAGTACCTAGGAAGTATAATATCATCAAATGGCGAATCAGAAGACGAGATCGAAAATAGATGTAATAAATAAACCAACTCATTGGATAAATGGCACCAATACTAAAGAACAAACATGTATGTATCAATAACTACTAAGAAAGCACTTTACAACACAATGTTCCTACCAATCTGTGTTACCAATGCGAAACCTGGACAATGACAGAAAAAGAGACAAGAAAAATCACAACAACAGAAATGAGATTCCTGAGAAGAATCCTCAATGTATCAAGAAGAGATAAGGTCAGAAATAAAGAAATCAGGCTTAAAGTGGGGGTTATAGCTGCACTCGATTTTATTGGAAGGCAGCAAGTCAAATGGTTTGGCCATGCAAGTAGGTTACCAACTAACAGTATACCACAACAAGCAATGATGTACAGACCAGAGGGAAGCAGTGGAAGAGGCCGACCACGTAAACGATGGACGCAGGGAATAACAGAGTCAATGGGAATATCGATACATGAAGCCCATAAGCTGGCACTCTCCCGCTGTTTATACTTTACTTGACACCGCAAGGAGAAAGAGGAACATGATAAGATGAGATATATATATATTAATAATATATATATGGCTGAACTTTATTTAGTCCAATCGATTCCGTCTGTATATGCAACAAGCACACTAAAATCATCAAGAACAAGACCATAAATGCTTAATATTAACAACCAAATCATACTATTAAATACTTAACTTTATAAGTTTTACGATACTTGTGAAGTTCAGAAATAAGTAGATCACACTCCCAAGTAGCTAAACTATGCAAATCTTACTGCCTTGACAACAAGCAACTTTCATTATGTTCAAAGTGAATACACACAGGTGCGCACTAAAGCCAAATTAACTACATTTCTAGCTTTTCTAGTTCATTCATTCATCAAGTGCCATGCCGATAAGCGTGTTCGGCCATGTTTCGCGATCTCACTCGATCACTAAAGTAGTTGATCAGCTCAGTCTTCTTGTCTCGATCATACCACGTGGCCAAGCCATCCAGGTATTTACTTTTCTGCCTTCCACATTGTTCTCTTTCCCTCGATATTGCCAATTGTCACCAAGTTCTCCAATTTATTTCTTCCCATAACGTGACCAAAAAGGTTTGACTGTCTACGTCTCAATTGTCTAATCAGTGTATGATTTTCATTTATTTCTTTAAGACTTTGTCATTGGTTTTTCTATCTGTCCATGGTAATTCCACAGCCATCATATGTTTCTCAGCTCGTCCACGCTTCACATCCATAAAAAAAGTTCAAGTTCTACGTAGCACCTGAAAAATCTTTTTCTCATTGCAAATGACATCTTCTTATCGGTTAGTCCGTTTTCCTTCTTGCAAAAAGCTACTTTCGCCATGTCAATACTTGTTCTAATCTCTTCAAGGCATCTCTCATCAGATGTTATGACTGTTCCGAGATAATTGTACCAGTTCACTTGTTATATTCCCTTAAGAATATTCCAGTTTACATGTATATTCATTCAATCATTCATTCATTCATTCATTCATTCATTCATTCATTCATTCATTCATTCATTCAGTAGCATGCCATTTTCAGAATGTCGATCCCATAATAACCTTCCGGAAAACCTATCGGTCATAAGCAAGTTGTCCCGCATTCGATACACCATTCTGGAGATCATCTGTGACATCCTGCACCCATCGTCTCTTTGGTCATCCTCTTCCTCTCATCCCGGGCATATACCCCTCCATCATTGTTCTCTCCAAAATGTCATGACTTTTAAGGTGACCAAAATATTTCAACTTTCTTTGTTTTACCAACCTTCTTCAATATTTATCTCTTGTCGTATGGATGCATTTGTTCTTTTCTGTATCCAGTTTATTCATAGAATCCGTCAATAACAATTATATTTAAAGTCATTTATGCATTGTTCAGCTTATTTAGTAAGTGTCCAGGACTACAGACTAAATTACTTATAATATCTCCAAATTAGAAGACGATATTAAAAGACGAGGTCGAAAATACATGTAATAAGGTTAACCACCTGATTGGACAAGTGAAACCTATGGTAAAATACAAACACGTATCAATAATTACAAAAATGTACTCTACAACACAATCTTCCTGCCGACTCTATGCTACTAAATGCCAAACCTGGACAATGACAGAAAAGAGTAAAGAAAAATCACAACAGAAAAGAGATTCCTGAGAAAAATACTCAATGTATTAAGAAGAGATAAGATCAGAAATGAAGAAATCAGGACTAAAGTGGGAGTTAGTTATAGCAGCGCTAGATTTTATCAGAAGACAGCAAGTTAAACAGCTTGGCCATGTAACTAGATCATCAACTAACAGTATATCACAACAAGCAATGATGTACAGACCAACCATACACAGAGCACAATACAGACAAATCACAGACAGTTCATCAAATACCACACAAAATAGCAGCAGCATGTTGGGTTATTAACGAACAGCAGGAGGATGCAGTCGCACAACAAATACCAACACCAACTATTAATATGAACAATAATTGGCAAGTTGTTCTAGTTAACAAAAACCTATCATCGCAAGATACATACAAATTAACGTCAGCGATACAACAGTTTAGTTATGTCTTTTCAGATAAGCCGGGGCAAACAACACTGATTCAACACAAGATCACCTTCAGTCATATCTGACTAAGACCTGACACAATTATATTGCCAGCAATAAAGTTATATATATTCGACGAGGAACGCCAGCGTTCGTGAACTCATTTCATTACTATTGATTTTGGTTCTTGTTACTCTGCGATGTTGTTTTGGCTAGACGACGAGCGGAATATTTATTAGAGGGAAACAGCATAGCACACCAATAAACACCACTTCTCCTCTATCTGGCAAATAAACATAATTCACACATACATATGTTGTTAAAACTTAATGTTATAGTGAAGTAGGTAGGATGAAAAAGTGGTAAGGGAAGAAAGGAATGAGAAGGAGAAGAATAAGGCAGCACCTAGAGGTGAGATCTATAGCCCCTTTCTCTCCTCGGTGTTGAATCCATTCTGACTGCTGATGGGCCCAATAATTATCTGCATTGATAATCTTTTCTGGTTCTTGCTGATGATAATGGTCTCAATGTTCCAGGGGTCTCACAAGAGATATGTACATCAGATAAACAGCAAAGGAAATCCAAAGTCTGACAGGGAAATAGACGAGCAGGCAAAGTCACTAGAATTAGGACAAGGCATTTATGATGGTAGGATGACATTAATAATGACATAAACATCATTGCTAGAAGCTCGTTATCCCATGTCAGGGCAGTGTAAGATTGTTAGTTGCCTTTTACAAGCCAGGTTCGATTCCTGAGTGCAATTATTTATTTCTCAAATCATCATTAGCTCATTTACCTTTCTTAACTGGGGTGGTATACTCTGAACGAATTTTCCCCCACAATGTTAGAAGTTTCCATGAATTAAAAATCATATAATGATTATCTCACATCACAAGATGTTCATGTTCATGAATTAAGATAAATTAAGACTTCAGGGGAAACATTCGCCAAAAAGGAAATCACACTGATTCTCTCTCTTATGGACAACGAACACACACACACACACACACACACACACACACACACACACACACACACACACACACACACACACACATGTATATGTATATATATATATATATATATATATATATATATATATATATATATATATATATATATATATATAAAATTTAAAATCATATAATGATTATCTCGCATCACAAGATGTCCATGTTCATGAATTAAGATAAATTAAGACTTCAGAGGAAACATTCGCCAAAAAGGAAATCACACTGATTCTCTCTCTTATGGACAACGAACACACACACACACACACACACACACACACACACACACACACACACACACATATATATATATATATATATATATATATATATACACATATATATATATATATATATATATATATATATATATGGGTGTGTGTGTGTGTGTTTGTGTGTGTGTGTGTATACACACACACATATATATATATATATATATATATATACACACACACATATATATATATATATATATATACACATATATATATATATATATATATATATATATATATATATATATATATATATATATGGGTGTGTGTGTGTGTGTGTGTGTTTGTGTGTGTGTGTGTGTGTGTGAAGGTGAGAACAATAGAACCTAAGTTCTTCTTTCTCACTCTAAAATTCGTCTTCTTCTTCTTTACCTGGGGTTGACCCACTTCCAGTTAGCAATCAGCAGTAGGTGTAGGACAGGAGTTATGAATCACCCCTATTCTGGACAGAAAAAAAAACTTGACACCTGGATCGTCATGAATGCATTATCCTTATTATTAAACAGCAGTACTGACACTGTACGTAAGTATTAAAACTCCCAGCAGGGAATTACAAGCTGGGCCTGTGTGCAAGATCTGCCAGACATGCAACTTATATTTCATTCCACCTAACTCCACTTAAAAGCAAGAACAAATGAGACGAACTAATCATTCTCTCACTCTCTAGATCCCTGTGTGTTATTTTGAGATGCTGCGTGTTAGAAGTTGAGAATTTATCAGCGCACAGGAGTGGCAATATCGTGTCTCCTAAATAGTTCTCTTGCAGAAGAAGAGGGCTGTCAGGTTGTATTTAGAAGAATGCATAAAGTGCATAGATAAAATGACTTCATTCAGCATCAAAGATGAAAAAGGCATTAGGTGCATTCATTAATCACTTTGGAATCATAGACTGGATTTAGATCTCAGTAGAAAACGAACGAGGCGTTGCAATATGGCGACAGAGTTTGGAGGCAGGGTCTGTAAACGGTCTCCCAGAAATGTAGAGAATATGTCTTGGTGTAGAGACTTCACAAATCACAAAAAATACCTCGGACAAAATGTTTTACCTTGATCATTCGCTTAAGAATAATCCCAGAATGGCATTCTTACCCGAGATCGATGAGGAGGGCACCACAATTTAGGCATTATACAGAAACACGTACTGTCTCCATGACATATTGAACCAAGTGTGCAGTTTGGGAGGTCTAGCTATCCCAAGATGCAATGCGGAACGTGATCTGGTCCCCTCAGGCCAATCGTCTTATCGCATTGGAACGCTGCCCTGGTTCACTTTCCTTTGACATGTCTAATATTAAACATGACACATACATGTCCCATGGTGCTGAATGGTTTAAGGCGGTGCATGCATGTTTCCAATGTGTGTTCATGCCGCGAACTAGTGGAGATTGAGTCCATTACGTTACAACGATGTTTTTAAATGTAGGTTCTGTTATGTTCTAGTCTTACATTGAGGACTCCCACAGCTATGATGTTGTCTTGCTTCTCAATTTTATTTAGTACGTTATGGATGTCTTCCGAGACCTGACATTTTTGCTGTTTTGTTTGTATTTCATGGCACGTACATTTGTACTTATGTAATAATTGTCTGTTCTTTTAATCTCACTGTTACGATTATATTCCATTGGCACATTGCCGTCTTGACAGACGATAGTTTGTGCTTTAAAAAGGCATAATAACGATTCCTCTGGCGGTAGCGAATGTGACTGATAAGGCCAATTCACGCTTTAAATGTTCGTTCACAGTGGGTGCATGTGAACACGTGGTCATTTCCACGATCATGCACCATCTTACGTCTCACACACTCGGTGTGTGACTTATCTGCAATAATTTTTTCCTTTGTCTTTATTCCATTTCTAATGTTTGCCCTCCATGCAACACATTCAGCGGCGACTTGCTCCAATTGTGAATTATCAATCCCTGTATCAATAATGTCCCGCTTACACACATCTTCGTATCGTAGTAGAGGCCGACCCTGAGATCTCTTATTCATCTGTAATTAACCAAGAAAGATGTCCATTGGTATTCAACCATCATCCATCCTCCTAAGATGTCCTATCCATCTAAGTCTACGAAGACTGAGCATGGAATAAACCGTCACACAACCCGATCTTTCCAATACTTCAGTATTTGTGATTTTGTCTTGCCACTTAATACCAAGAATTCTTCGTAGACACCACATATGAAAGCTGTTTAAACGTTTCTCTTGGTGTGAGTAAGATCTCCAGGTTTCACTGCCATAAAGAAGAGTACTAAGGACACAGGCGTGATAGACAAGGACTTTTGTTTTGGCAGTAAGCTACCTGTTCTCCCAGACTCTTTTTCTTAACCTGTTCATTGTTGTTCCTGATGTTGATTTCCGTATCTAGAGATAATTTGCTATTTGCCACTGATCCTAAATATGTAAAATGGTCAACCATATTTAGTTCCGCGTCGTCAATAAAGAGTGATGGTACCCAATGTGCACCTTGTGACATAATCTGTGTCTTCTTTCTGCTAATTGTTAAACCAAATTCAAACCAAGCATTTGAGAATGCAGATAGTGGACATTGCAATTAATCCTGAGAGTGGGTCGTAACTGCAGCATCATCTGCAAAAAGCAACTCTCTGATCAGTACCCTCCTAATTTTGGTCTTGGCCTTCAATCTCTGAGCATTGAAGGCCGCCATCTGAGCGTGAGTGAATGTATATACCACCATCCTGATCACGAAAAGCATAGTTCAGTAGAAGTGAAAAGTATATTCCAAAGAGGGTGGGAGCTAGTACACAACCTTGCTTAACTCCACTCTTGATTTCAAACTCTTCAGAAGTTGCACCATCAAACTTGATTATACCCTTCATGCCTGTGTGGAACGATTCCACAATGGACAGAAGAGTTGGTGGGCAGCCAATCTTCTTTAGTGCCTTGAACAGACCCTCACGACTGACCAAATCAAATGCCTTTGTGAGGTCAATGAAGGCAATAAACAGTGGTTGATTCTGTTCACGGCATTTTTCTTGCATTTGTCGCAATGAGAATATAATATCAGTGGTAGACCGGTTCTGTCGAAAGCCACACTGTGATTCGGGGTAGACTTCATCTCCTAGGACTTGAAGTCTGTGCAGAACAATTCTTGCAAATACTTTCCCAACAATACACAGAAGTGAGACACCCCTATAGTTGTTGCAGTCGCTCCGATCTCCCTTGTTCTTGTACAGTGTTATGATGCTTGAATCTTTGAAATCCTGTGGGACTTGTCCTTCTCGTCAGCATAGCTCTATTAGCTGACGGATCTGTAGAGTGAGTGTCTTGCCCACTCCTGATAACCTTTATTAGAATCTCATCCTTACCTGGAGTCTTGCCAGATGCAAGTTCATTTATAGCACACTTAACTTCTGTTATGGTCGGAAGTGTGTCCAGGTGGTCAAGAGTTGGTAGAGCCCCTATGGCGTTGAGGGAATCATCCGCTAGTTTGGTCTCACTTGAGTAAAGCTCCAAATAGTGCTCTACCCATCTGTCCATCTGCTGTTTTTTATCAATTATGATTTCTCCAGTCAAGGTTTTCAATGGTGCTCTTCTTTTGATCATTGGACTACCGGCTTTCTTTATTCCTTCATACATGCTTCTGATGTTTCCCTTATCACTTGCGATTTGAATGGACTCACATAACTTGATCCAATAATCATTTGCACACTGCCTGGCAGCATTTTGCGCATTCTTCCTAGCTTGCTTTAGCTAACTCAGAGTGTTACGCGTTGGTCTTTCCTTGTTTCTTAAGAGAGGTATCTTCTTCTTGTCAATGAAGGGCTGCAGAGTGTGGCTGTTTGCCGCAAACCAATCCTGCCTCTTATGATCCACAGTGCCGTAAATACCTACGGCAGTTTTATAAAAAGTTTCCTTAAGTTGACCCCACTTTTCACTTGCTGTACAAATTTCAGGTGTATCAGTGAAAGCGTCTTCAAGTTGCTGTTAAAACTGAAAGCACTTTTCAGGATCGTGAGTGTTAATAATATTAATCCTGGGGCTAGATTTGTGTTAAGCTGTGTAGATTCTCTTTGGTCTCAATCTAACCCTTGCAACAACCAAATAATAATCCGTATCACAGTCAGCACTGTGGTAACTTCGAGTCAATGATATATGGTTCAGGTGTGGTCTCCGTGTGATGATGAAGTCCAGCTGGTGCCAATGGCCGGATCTTGGATGTTTCCATGTGACCTTATGCAGCTCTTTTGTTTATAAAAAAGGAGTTTGTAATACATAGGTCACTTCTGGTGCAATGCTCCAGCAGCCTTTGCCCATTTTCATTCATGCGACCGATGTTGTATTTTCCAAGGCACACTGCCCATGAACTCGAGTCCTTGCCCACACGAGCATTGAAATCACCGAGCATATAAATGTAGTCAGATTTTAGAACTGCCTTGATCACAGAGTCTAACTCCTCATAGAACGAATCCTTCACATCATCAGATGAATAGAGTGTCGGTGCATATGCAGTAATAATGGTGGCAAAACCACAAGAGGTTGCCAAGCTCAGGAATAATTGTCTGTCATTTCCTCCTTCTGGAATTTCAATCATCCCCAGTAGCGAATTCTTCACTGCAAAGCCCACACCGTGTTGCCTTGTTTTTTCTGCCTGCCCTCTACCCTTCCAATAAAAGGTGTAATTGTTTTCCCTGAGTGACCCTTCCTCAGCGAGGCGAGTCTCCTGCAGGCCAGCAATATCAATGTTAAGACGATTGAGTTCGGCATCAATCACAGCCGTTTTTCTCACATCGTCGATATTGTTCAAGTCAGTAGACAATTCTGGACACATGGTTCTCACGTTCAAGCCGTAGCTTGAGGTTTCTATTTTCCCTTTTATTAGTACCTGTTGGATTGGTTTTACAGCCTGCGATTTAGATTGTGTCCTAGTCACAAGTGAAGCAGGCAGGCTTTGGCGGATCAGCACCCAATTGGCTGGGAGCTGCCCAGCTTGAGGCGGGCGGTAGCTGATCAGTGACACCTGTAGGTGTCTCCCACCGTCAGAGGCAACGCGTGGCGCCGCATGTCTACGCCAATTGACAGGGACCTTTGACCCGTAACAGTTGCCTCTCGCTTTGATTCCGAGACCGGTTAAAACCAGGGATGGAGTTATTGCCTCGCCATAGCACAAAGCCTGGGCTAAAATATAGAGATCATGTGTTGCCCATGCAGCATGATCCCTCTGTCGGCCTGCCTAGTTCACTCCAGAGGAACGGTAACACCTCTACATCTGGAACAAGACAATCTGCAGATGCTGCCTGATCAGCAAAGCAATGCTCTAACTGTCCGCCTGTCGGAGCTTCGATCCTAGACCAGCCGTCAACCAAGGCTTAGGGGCTGGTCTGCCCTGCCATGACATTTTGTCTTTAGGTTGCATTTCCTCGCACCAGGGTAAGGCTTGTACCCTCCCAACAGCGCTCTTCAGCCCGAAGCCGTTGGCATAATGTAGGATGTCGTGTTTGGTAAGCGCCGCCCAACGTTCGGTGCTAACAGAAAGCAGGTAGTACCGAGATATGATTATCTTCTTCTTCTTCTTCAGCGTTCCTAGCCATTGAGGTTCTTTGCTGCAGATACAATCCGTCTTCATTCGTCTCTCTCTATATATAATATTCTTCTTGCTGGCCGTGGTTCAATTACTATTCCTACACTATGTCTTGCCCTTTCTTGTTGTTCCACTCTGGAGTAGACAAAGGTATAACTGTGGTGGAACTTGCATCCTCTCCCTTTAATTCTGGTGTCCGCGATTCCCATCAATCCAATTTTTCATTGTTCCACTTTTTGTATGAATTTGTCTTCTTTACAGTTAACACCGCAGGATCATTACTTATAACCTTATATTCTAAGAAATGTGTTTCTACTATGTTTCGACTATACTTTAAAAGTTCTTTCTTGTTTTCTTGAATGTGTGTGTGTGTGTGTGTGTGTGTGTGTGTGCGTGCGTGCGTGCGTGCGTGCGTGCGTGCGTGCGTGTTTCGATGCATGTGGATATCCAGCAAGGAACTGGGTTCTTGGTAATATCCTTCGGCAGTTAGAATTTATATACTGGGCCGTAAAGGAATGTTGTTTATGTTTTACAGCTGCATTAAACATTTTTAAACAACATTTTTTGCAGATATTTCGACAGCTACTTTGAGTTTTCTTTGAGAAAAATGTGAAAGAAACTAGAATGAGAAAAGGAGAAACAGATAAAGAAGTCGGCTCAATTGTAATGGACAAGTGAGAAACTATTCTTAGACATGCGTATGCATTATTGCATTTAAATATAGAAAGTGTAAGTTTTTTCCGATTTGCAAATGCTATGTGAACCGTGCTATTCTATTCTAGAACCACAAACTTATGGTCGTTAAGACATTCGATCAATAATTCATCTACTTTGCGTTTCGATTCTGTAAGTTAGAAACGTACATTAACAATTATACATAATTAATTTTCCAATAGGTATAATTAACTGTGCATTATATATAATTAACTGTACACATCTTTATTTGCAGTCAATGTAACAACAGAATCACAAAATGCAAACAAAGAGTAGAAAAGAGGGACATGTATGCACCACAATGGATACTTTGCCTCTTAACAAATGTGAAACATGCAGGCAAACACAAAGATATCGCGTTTGTTTTAGAAAACTAACACGTCTTCGCCGAACCGACGGGAGGAATCTGGCCAACTGGAGTGACACTTCGAGAAGCAGTATTCTGTGGAACTGGTTAAGACCTCAACTGAAACGGCATATGGTGCTAGATTTATAGGAACGCAAAGCAAAAGGTGGAGAAGAAGAAGAGAATAAGTAGAACAACAACAAGACGACAACAGAAACATCAGTAACAACAACAACTGCACTAGTACTAATAGCAACAACAAAACTACCAAGAACAGCAACAAAAACAATCAAATGCAAACCGACATATCATAATAATACTTTGAAAATGAAAGCCCTGAAGGAGAAGAAATGACCTGAAAATTATGGAATTAAACATGACAATGTAACAGGAAGGGATATTAATGCAAAACAGAACATATAAGTTAAATATTACAGCTGGGAGTGAAGAATAGGTAAGGCGAAAAGCTATGCTAATAACAACGAAAGGGGAAGATCCGACAACCAAATGTCTACTTAGGCGTGTGGAAAAATTAATGAAATACCTTATCAGAAGCCGGCTAATGTACCATCTAGAAGACAATGCATCTTAACTCCACAAGAAGAGAATTCAGAAAGCAAAGATCGGCATAGTAATGGTAAAGGACTCTTTGTGTACGTCTTAACCTGCATTGGGCATAAAGTGTTCGATTTATAGGAAGAATGTTAATAATGAGTAAAATTTTTAAGCACTAGACTCGAGTTTCGCTCTCATTTGAGTTCGTCAGTAGTGTATATATTTGACTGGACCCCGGATCGAGCCCCGGATCACTGGCGTGTGAGGCGGGTGTGTAACCACTTGCACACACTGCTCACGCTAGACGCGACCAAATTATCACACCAGAATATCACAACATCACCCATCGTAGGCCGCAGGATCTAGTGGTTACACACCTGCCTCACACGCCAGTGATTCTGGGTTTGATCCCGGATCCAGTCAAGGATATGCACTACTGACGAGCTCAAACGAGAGCGAAACTCGAGTCTAGTACTTCCAAATTGACGTGGACACGGCCTTGGGTTCGAACCGAAATACGATCAGAGTTGCAAGTGGTGGATTGTGCTTAATATTTAAATCTCAAATCCCGAAACAACCCAAAAAAAATCAATAAGTAAAATCGCGGCATCCAAACTACAACAAAGATGATGCATATTACTAACTCAACCGGAAAGGACAAGTAACAGACTTCAAATTCCCCACAGGGCACAACAGGTTGAAATGGCATATGTTTAATAAACTAAAGATGGGAGATACTTATGAATGTAACTGCTAAACAGGTAAAATGACAAGCACATATCTACTGCAGTAGTGTCTAACAGAAGAACATCTAAGAGAATAGCATTTTGGTCTACACCCTCTCCATTTGAAGACAACCTCTATGGAGAAATAAACAGGCTGGAGTTGACTGCTTTGCTTGGATTAAGAAATAATGACATATGAGGGTGGAAGAAGAAGAAGAAGAAGAAGAAGAAGAAGAAGAAGAAGAAGAAGAAGAAGAAGAAGAAGAAGAAGAAGAAGAAGAAGAAGAAGAAGATTTACATTATCATTTCTATATAGCGAGGGGACTTAACTTAAGAAAAGTTATTTCAAGGGGCATAACTTTTAACAACATTGCTATATATTTTATATATAATATTGTTGCATTGTTTTCAAAGATTTATAAAAGTTTTGTCTACAGTTATTTACATGCATATGAGTTATAATAAATAGTGATATAATCTTTAAGGCGTTTTCAAAGTTTTCATAAAAATAATGCATCTATTTAAATAGTGAAAATTTTCTAACTCATCTTTTTATGTGTAAAGAAGTTATCTACATTCATGTAGGTGATGAAAAACAATTTTCATTAAAAATAATGGATGGTGTGTGGAAGGACATTCTTAAGCTACTTTTTTTTTTGTTATATGAATTTAATGAGACGCTCCCCGCCAGGAGCTGGGCGAAGCCGCGCCGGGTCAGATAGATAGACAGACATACAGACAGATAGTCGGGAACGGGAGCTTATATGACTACTTATATTAATTAAATGAGATGCTCCCCACCAGAGGCTGGGCGAAGCCGGACCGGGTCAGACAGACAGACAGACAGACAGACAGACAGACAGAGAGACAGACAGACAGACAGACAGACAGACAGACAGACAGACAGACAGACAGACAGACAGACAGACAGACAGTCGGGAACGAGAGCTTATATGACTACTTATATGAATTAAATGAGATGCTGCCCACCAGGGACAGGGTGAAGCCAGGCCGGGCCAGACAGACATATAGACAGACAGACAGACAGATAGTCGGAAACGGGAACGGGAGCTTATTTGACTACTTATATGAATTAAATTAGATGCTCCCCGCCAGGAGCTGGGCGAAGCCGGGCTGGGTCAGACAGACAGACAGACAGACAGACAGACAGACAGACAGACAGACAGACAGACAGACAGACAGACAGACAGACAGACAGACAGTCGGGAACGGGAACGGGAGATGCTCCCCACCAGGAGCTGGGCGAAGCCGGGCCGGGTCAGACAGACAGACAGACAGACAGACAGACAGACAGACAGACGGGAACGGGAACGGGAGATGCTCCCCACCAGGAGCTGGGCGAAGCCGGGCCGGGTCAGACAGACAGACAGACAGACAGACAGACAGACGGGAACGGGAACGTGAGATGCTCCCCACCAGGAGCTGGGCGAAGCCGGGCCGGGTCAGACAGTCAGACAGACAGACAGACAGACAGACAGACAGACAGACAGACAGACAGACAGACAGACAGACAAATCCTCGCCAGGGGCTGGGCGAAGCCAGGCCGGGTCAGTTAGTAATAAATACATCAGGCTACTTAGCTCCACCAAAAACGGGACGAAAATGTTATGAACCCTAAACTACAAATACTGCAATTTCTCCATCGTGTGGTATTGTTCGACACTTCAGGGATTCCAGTTCATCTAGTAAATTTAATTCATAGTTGTTTGCTCCCCATACATGCGGGAGGTTCCGTGGCGAACTGGTTAAGCCGTCTGCCTCACGCTTCTAAGGTCATGGGTACAATTCCTGACTACGTCGTTCAGTTCATGCGTGCAAATATCTTGGAGACTCCTTTTGAGTTATCGCTGGAGCTACGGAGTTCGTGCTTTGTACAACACATTCTGCTGTGAAAAGAGACCTAGCCATACGGGTTAACACCCGGTGTAGTGAAGTCGATCTTCTTGCTTTTTAAACCATTGTTTTATGTTTTGCTCTTCAGTTAAGTAGAGTGAAAAAGCGACATCATAGGACTTAAACCATCCCCTACGCACTAAGTCCTCATCTTCAACAAACAGCGAAGAGCCCAATATTAATAGTACCAATTGCTATCTAATTTTGTATTCCTTAGGCTTTTTAACGTAGAACTGAGTGTCGGCTAGATAGTCTGGTAACTAGTTGCCACACCATTCTCTCCAGGCAATGATGGTATGTCCTTCATTACACACGATCCCAAGGGGTCCTGAACTCATACGCCTTAGCGTGCACCAGTATTATATATATATATATATATATATATATATATATATATATATATATATATATATATACACACACTAGCTGTCCCGGCCCGGCTTCGCCCAGTTCTGGTGGGGAGCATCTCATTTAATTCATATAAGTAGTCATATAAGCTTCCGTTCCCGTTCCCGACTATCTATCTGTCTGTCTGTCTGTCTATCTATCTGTCTGTCTGTCTGTCTGTCTGACCCGGCCCGGATGCGCCCAGCCCCTGGTGGAGAGCATCTCATTTAAATCATATAAGTAGTCATATAAGCTCCCGTTCCCGTTCCCGTCTATCTATCTGTCTGTCTGTCTGTCTGTCTGTCTGTCTGTCTGTCTGTCTGTCTGTCTGTCTGTCTGACCCGGCCCGGCTTCGCCCACACCTGATGGGGAGCATCTCATTTAATTCATATAAGTAGTCATATAAGTTCCCGTTCCCGACTATCTGTCTGTCTGTCTGTCTGTCTGCCTGTCTGTCTGTCTGTCTGTCTGTCTGTCTGTCTGTCTAATCATTTATTGGTTGCAGTTAGAACAACCTTAGATAAACGAAGATCAACTTACAAAAAGTATTAGAAAGAGCACTTGAAAGATCTTTACATCTTCCCCCAACAATTAACTTGGGTAAATGTAGCCGCGGCAGCAGCAGCAGCAGAAGAAGCAAAAGGAGGAGTAGGAGGAGGGAGGAGGAAGAGGGAGATGGAGGATGGAGGAGGAGGGATGAGGAGGAGGGAGGAAGAGGGAGGAGGAGGAGGGAGGAGGAGGGAGGAGGAGGAGGGAGGAGGAGGAGGAGGGAGGAGTAGGAGGGAGGAGGAGGGATTAGGAGGAGGAGGGAGGAGGGGGATTGAGGAGGAGGAGGGAGGAGAAGGTATGAGGGAGGAGGAGGAGGAAGAGGGAGGAGGATGGTGGAGGAGGGAGGGGGAAGGAGGAGGGGGGAGAAGGGAGGAGGAGGAGGGAGGAGGAGGAGAGAGGAGGAGGGAGGATGAGGAGGGGAGGAGGAGGAGGGAGGAGGAAGAAGATGGAGGAGGAGGGAGAAGGAGGGAGGAGGATAGGGGAGGAGGAGGGTAGGGGAGGAGGAGGAGAGGGGAGGAGGAGGAGGGAGGATGAGGAGGGAGAGGGAGGAAGAGGAGAGAGGAGGAGGAGGGAAGAGGAGCGATGAGGCGGAGGGAGAAGGAGGAGGGAAGAGGAAGAGGGCGAAGGAAGAAGGAGGATGAGGAGGAAGAGGGAGGAGGAGGAGGGGGTGGAGGGAGGAGGAGGAGGGAGGAGGAGGGAGGAGAAGAGAGGAGGAGAAGGGAGGAGGAGGGAGGAGAAGAGGGAGAAGGAGGGAGGAGGAGAGGGGAAGAGTGAGGAGGAGGAAGAGGGAGGAGGAGGAAGAGGGAGGAGGAGGGAGAAGGAGGGAGGAGGAGAAGAGAGGAGGAGGGGAGTGGAGGAGTAGGAGGAGGAGGGAGAGGGAGGAGTTAGTTAGTTAGTTAGTTAGTCGACAGATCATCCTCGTTGCACATCGAACCATTCAGTCCATAAGTGCTCGGATCCCCTCCTCAGCAAATCCCGCAGCGTGTAGCGGCTAACGACGCCAGTTCTGTGTTGGTTTATCAATCTTCTTTGGCTTCCTGCGTAGTGTTCTTGTTTGGCCACCCCTCTTTTAATTTGCTGCTCTCGCAGTCTGGCCATTGTTGTAGATTCACAGTCATCACTTGGTTCTCGCAAAAGTCTCACTTCTCGTAGAGCATTCAGAATGTCAGCCAGGTCCATGGCGCGTCCGCCCTCCACAGTAGCCTCACTTGCGAGCTTGTCAGCCCGCTCATTTCCTTGTACTCCCGCATGCCCTGGCACGAAGATGAAACTGATCTTTGCCAGCCGAGACCGCTTCAGAGGCAGCAACCATTCTCTTCGGATCGACCCCTCCTCTATCCTCTTGATCATGTTCATTGAGTCGCTAAGGAAACAAGCCCTAGTGAATGTCTGTGTCTCGAGCCATGTTATTGCTTTACTTATTGCCATGACTTCCATGGTCAGGCTACTTGTGATTTCAGTGAAAGTACCAGAGTCCTCCTTCACAATTCTCCCTCCGGCCCGAGCTGTAAAGGCCCATGAGCTTCTCACATGTCGGACGACCGACCCATCTGTGTAGATGATCGCGTCACCGTCTAGCGAATTCTCGAAAATCAACGCTTGTACGTCAGCCTCAACAGCAGCCGGATTTTCTTGTCTGCATTTTCTATCTAGTTGGATGCAAACTGAAAAGGATGTGCAGAAGTCTGTTGGAACTTGCACCCACTCCTCGCCAGGTTCTAAGTCCTCAAGTGAACACACCTGTTGAAGAATGTCTTCGGCTTGACCCATCCACGACCGTCCTCTTTTTAACCTGCTGCCCTTCACCTTCCTAATTTCACTATGCAGTGGATGTTGTGTGTTTGCGTTAATTCTGAGGTAGGCGCGTGCCCTGCAAACTTGTATTCTCTCTTCAATGGTTGGAAAATCAAGAAGGTAGCGCATCGCCCTGCATGCTGTATCTCTTGTACATCCACGAATAATGCGCATAGCTTCATTCTGTATCCTTTCCATCCTTTCTATCTGCTTATGGCTGAGAGTCAGGATTGCCATTGCATACTCCAAAACAGACATGACCAGCCCCTCGTACAGAAGACATAGATGGCGCTGCTCACAGTTTGCTGCCGCCATCATCCGCATGGCTGCCAAACCCCGCTTGGCCTTTGTTATCACCTGGTCTATGTGCACATTATAAGCAAGGCTTCGATCAAACCGTATCCCCAGGTAATTCATTGCCTGCGTTCTTTCCACCGTCTCTGAACACAGCATTACAGTTGGTGTTGGATTGTTGACAATATGATTATTCAACGAGAACCAAGTCACTGTCAGCAACCCATGCTTCAGGCATCACGGGATAACTTCTCTCGCACCACACAAAAATATTTGTCAGTCGTACGAGAGGTATTGATTATACATTTTATTGCCACAGGCTCTTTACATTACATCAATGCACAAAAACGGTCGCTAATAAATCACACATGAATACACCACAGAATTGCCTATCACTAGTCGTTCCTAACCCTATTGCTAATTCTATCTACTGGCTAAAGAATACGCATCGACGCTAAGCGATGCGCTCACTACAAAGTCTGTCCCCTGTCTGAGGAAATATCCGCGTGCTGATTACACGTTACGCGGAGTGACCTTGTGCGTACTTCGGCTTCTGCGTGCTGCGTCACTCAGCACGCTTGGAGTCGTGGTCTCTCTTGAGTCTAGTTCTCTGTATCTGTCACGCTGGCGTGATTACGCCGTGACCAAAGTGCTTACTCTCTGGTTGACACCTCCGTGTCTCATGAGAGAACTGTTTGATAGTTCCCCTTCCTATTCACCACCTACACCTACCCTGCCCTTATGTAGGGGCACTGGGTTACCTCTATTCTACTTGCGGTAGACCACTCATTCAGGGTGGTCTTCCCCGAGTCTGCCCCGGAGGTAGACCACTCATTCAGGGTGGTCTTCCCTGAGTCTTTGACACACACCCTCCCCTCCTGTGTTGCGTTACAAACTTTGACTCATGGTTGTGACGCAAGAGGTTTTTAAAAAATAGTGTATCTAATTTTTGTCAAAGACTAACTTGGTTCTGGGTAACTCAATAGACTTCTACTGACTATTGTCACAATATAGTCTCACTTTACTTGGCTACTGGTGATCGCCACAAACTTGTCTGGTTGGCGTGAGCCCTCTTCTCAATCGCAATATTATATTAATTAGAGGGTTCCACGGTCGGATAAGATGGTACGTGGAAATCCGAATCGTGAGAACCAATGTAGAAATACATTGGCAACGTCTTTGGAGGTGATGTATTTCAAAGCTACTGCCTCAACCCACCTTGAACATAGGTCTACCATCGTCAAGATGAAGCGATTTCCTTTGCTTGATACCTGGTTTAGGGGTCCAACAATATCGACCGCCACACTCTCAAATGGCCTAGAGGCCAGTGTTGAAGGTTTCACTTCAGCTGTAGGATGTTTACCCTTACGTACTAGTTGTTGACAGACATTACACGAACGACAAAATAGTTTTATGTCATTACAAACACCTGGCCAATAAAAATGAGCCTGAATTCTGGCCCTGGTTTTGTCGTATGCAAGGTGACCAGCAAACGGCGACTCGTGTGCAATCTTTAGCACAGTTTGGCGATGTTGTACTGGTAACACCGTTTGCTGAATCTCATGGTTACCAGTTGTGTAATAACGAGTAAGAATACCATTACTAAGCCTAAAGAACCATGATGCATTTTTTGTTATTTTGGCTTTTTCTTTTAAGAGCTTTAAATATGGAGCCACACTAGGATCAGCTTTTTGCTGGTCTATGAACTTTTGCCTGGTAGTTTCATCCGTGCTAGTTGGTGATAGCAACAGTAGTCTTTCATCCTGTAGTGTGTCTTGATGTTTAATAGTATCAGCTCTGGTTGTTGCATTAGCTGCATTTAAGTTTTCCCATGCAGCTATTTCTTCGTTAGTGCAATGTTTCAATTGGGGTAAGCATCCCAAAATTAAATCAGTACAAGGGTTATCTAATATCGCACATGTAAAGGTACCAGAAAGGAAAGGAGTGTTTATACAGGCTTTAGCCAAAGGGTAAATTTCAATGTTACCCGAAAAGGTTCGGCACTTGACTGAGTCACCTGTATAATCATTTGGATTCACCAGTTCCTTTCTAAGACCAATAAGGGTGCTGCCGCTGTCCAGCAAACATTGGCATGGTCTGTCGTTGACCATTGCATTGTGGAACACCAAATTGCCTCTGGAGGCTAATGCTGCATTTACACTCTCAGTTGAGAATGGTACTGTATGTCCACATTCTAATTTTCCGTCAGCATGAAATTGGTGACATCGTTCACAACTGTCAAAGCTTAATATATCGTTTACACAACACACATCTTCGGATTGGTTAACAGGTAATTCATTCTCAACCTCACACTCAGTCTCACTTCCACTATCCGAAGATGTATCCATCAAAATTGCATTGTTGGCCTTCATTCTTTGGTGGCCCAGGCACTTATTAGAATAATGGCCGTAGCTAGAACAGAAGAAGCATTTGACTGCACGCCTGTATGCAGTTCTCTTGTTTTGTTGTTTCTTAATGACCATCTCAAGATGTGTCGGATAGTTTGGTGATTTATCGCACATAGAATAAGTATCATGAAAAAGTTGGCAATATACACATTTTGACACTTTCTGATCTTTCTTGTCGACTCTCTGAAATGGTTTTTTACTGCTACGATAGCTTTTTTGTTGGTCCTTAACAAAAGAGACTATTTCAGAGTCGATATTAGATGTTTTAAAAATATCCCTATTTGAAGAAAAATATACTGAGCCTTTCTTCTCAAATTGTTCTATGGTTCCTATGTCTGACTGCTGAAGGAATTTAGCGAAAGGAGATGGTATTGTGGATATGACTTTATCCATGGCTATCAAATTTTTAAGTTTTTCAAAGTCCTTTCCTATATTTGCTGCATTAAGCCATCTATTTAGTACGCTTTGGACATTCGAGACATAATCAATGAAAGTCTCACTTTGTTTCGGTTTTAAATTTGAAAATTGCACTTGATACCCAGGGGCATCAAGTAAGAAATGTTGCATTATCCTATCGTGGATGTATTGATAGTTAGATCTAAGATCAGTTGGTATAGATTCTATAACTTTAAGGGGCTCACCACTGAGGTTCTTCATGTAAATCATGGCCCACATATCAATTGGTACTTGGTGGTATTTCAGCTGATATTCTACATTTTCTGTCCAAGCTGATATGGAATCTTCTTTACAGAATGGCTTAATAATATTTTTGTATTTATTAAATTTATTCTCTTCTTGTTGACTCTTTAGTTTTGTAATGGAAATATCTAAGTGTGAGTCTACTTCCATACCTTTCATCTTTAACTGTGTTTCTGATTCAGTCTGTATTTGTTTTTCTTTCACTCTTGCCATTTCGTCTAACTCTCTTTGCTTTGACTCTCTCTCTCCTGATCTAATTGTTTTTGCTTAATCTCCTTATCTTGTTCTAATTGTTTTTGCTTAATCTCCTTATCTTGTTCTAATTGTTTTTGTTTAATCTCCTTATCTTGTTCTAATTGTTTTTGCTTTAATTCTAATTCCTTTTGTTTAATTTCCTTATCTTGATCTGACTGTTTCTGTCTAGTTTCTAATTCTTTTTGTTTTGTTATTTCAGCTAGTTCTACAATCTCCTTTTGGTGTTGTCTTTCTCGTGCACGTTCATCTCTCTCAGCATCTTTTGCTTCCTTAAATTTTTGATCAGCATATTGTTCTAATTCCTTTCCTGTGTACTCTAATTCTTTGCCTGCTTTTATGAAATCAGCTAAAGTTGCCATGTTGTTGGTTACTTAGCTAGTCTTGACAGGCACTTAAATATTTACTTTGATTTATTAGATATATTAAATTTTTAAATCTCTGTGTATAGGAATACACCCTTAGATTGACCTTGAAAAATAGATCACAAAAAATGTACTAATAGATCACACCCTGAAAAAGAGATGCATTATTAATCATATTGCATTGAAAATAGTTTGGGTATACTCATCTTAACGTTCCAGAGAATCAGGTACAATCGTTCGGCACCTCAGGTCTAATCGTTCGGTACTTCGACAAACAGCGTGAGTTATACTCATACACAGCTCTTGTTACATCTGGTTTACAAGAGCATCAACAATTAACAATTTGTAAACGACATATGACTTTAGACAATTTGGTACAATCACATGCCCCCGGACAAAACAATGTGGTTAATTAATATTAAATGTCAATGTCCTGTCGTGTTCTAACGTCTTCTGCCTTCCCTAACTATGTTGTTTAATTTATGGGAGTGATGTGCAGACCGAGTCTTATTTGCATAGCAAAAGTAGTGCCATCGTGACGGTAACAAATAGAAACATTCTTCAAATAAATAAATAAATGCTTTGAAATAGATATAAAAGTAATACTAATGTTTAAATAACTAAATATATTTAATAAATAACTCGTATAAATAAATAATATGTAATATAAGCCACAGATTTAGGCGAGCAGCCGCTTGGCGATTTGTAAACAATCCTTCGCTGAATGCAAATGGCGTAGGGCAGCTGTTTGTCAGTCGCGATACGTCATTGGCGCAGCGCTATTTTTAGATTGGAAAAATCAATACTGTCGCCGGCTCATTCTTGTGTATTGCTCCGCCGTAAATCATTTTTGACAAATATTCATAAACAAATAAGTAATTATCGAAATAAATGATACAAAACAATAATAATAATACTTACAAATCAGAAGAAAACATGTTCATAAGTACAAAATATTCTAATAAGCATAAATAAACATAACTTGGTCACGATGGGCACAGCTCGCACTTTGTTCTGTCTGCACACGCCATTGTCACTAACATAAACTAAACCCTGTGATTATCTAGCCGTAATATTAATTTAGAGCCGTGGGTGAGTGTTTTAGCTTGAACAATTGTCCAAGCCACACTTCTGACACCACTTTATCCTTGCCTGTCAGCAACCCATGCTTCAGGCATCACGGGATAACTTCTCTCGCACCACACAAAAAGATTTGTCAGTCGTACGAGAGGTATTGATTATACATTTTATTGCCACAGGCTCTTTATATTACATCAATGCACAAAAACGGTCGCTAATAAATCACACATGAATACACCACAGAATTGCCTATCACTAGTCGTTCCTAACCCTATTGCTAATTCTATCTACTGGCTAAAGAATACGCATCGACGCTAAGCGATGCGCTCACTACAAAGTCTGTCCCCTGTCTGAGGAAATCTCCGCGTGCTGAATACACGTTACGCGGAGTGACCTTGTGCGTACTTCGGCTTCTGCGTGCTGCGTCACTCAGCACGCTTGGAGTCGTGGTCTCTCTTGAGTCTAGTTCTCTGTATCTGTCACGCTGGCGTGATTACGCCGTGACCAGAGTGCTTACTCTCTGGTTGACACCTCCGTGTCTCATGAGAGAACTGTTTGATAGTTCCCCTTCCTATTCACCACCTACACCTACCCTGCCCTTATGTAGGGGCACTGGGTTACCTATATTCTACATGCGGTAGACCACTCATTCAGGGTGGTCTTCCCTGAGTCTGCCCCGGAGGTAGACCACTCATTCAGGGTGGTCTTCCCTGAGTCTTTGACAGTCACTGTTGCCTTTGTTGGGTTGACCATTGCCCCAGCTTCATCACACCAAGAACTTATGCGATTGAGTTCGGTTTGTAGTTCCACAGCAACCTCCTCTCTATCCTTACCCTGACGATACACTAAAACATCATCGGCATATGACAATGTCCTGCCAGGTCCAGTGATCTGCTCACTGGTGATTCTCACTGTGTAGGCGTTGAACAGTACCGGAGATAATGGTGATCCCTGTGGTAGGCCAGGATATATTGTTGTTGGTTCCGAAGTCCAACTGCCACATCTAAAAACTACTTTCCGTTGGAAGAGGGCTGCAGCGATCCAACTAAGGAGGAATGGACTTACGTTTAGTACAAGAAGCTGAAACATTAAAAAATCCATTGGTACTCTGTTGTATGCGTCCTCAAGATCAATCGCTGCAGCAACGGTTTCAGTGCCTGAGTGGAAACCTTCATAGACATCATGGAAAAAGACTGCTGCATTGGTCCAGGTTTCTCTTTTTGGACGGTACCCACCCAGGGTAGGTGGGAAAACACCTTGCCTCTCTAGTTGGCTTGATATTTTCCTGGCAATTACCTTCTCCAGCAGCTTGCCTATTGTATTCTGCATGGTTATAATTCGTTATCCCTGAATCTTTTTGTGGTCTTTGTCAGGCTTCGGCAAGGGAATCAGATAGCTGTGTAACCATTCCTCCTTGATGCTAGCACTCCCTATACTGTTGTTGTACATGTCTGCTAGTTTCTCTAGCTCATTGTCGGTACACCTATTTATGTCGTCATATCTTATGCCATCAGGACCTGGAGCATTGTTTTTTGATCGTCGAAGCACAGCCTTGATTTCTTTCACTGTCACTGTGTCTTCATCCGAAGTGTTCTGCGCCTTGCATCTGTCTGAGGTGACCTCCTTGGCCAGATTTCGGCCTCCCATGTCTGTCTGGTTGCTCTGCTCAAGGTAGCGTTCAAAGAGGGCTTTGCCCTTGTCCTCGTCAGTCCTCTGGCAGATGAGGTCAGCACCTTGGAAGTCAGAAATGCTCTTATTCTTGACTACACCACTCATGCTTTTATGTAGTCGCCAGAACAATTTCAGTGACTTGTCTGTGCTTACTCTTTGACACACCTCTGCCCATTTTTCGCTTTTAATCACCATGACCAGTTTTTTTGAAATAGCTTACTTTTGTGTGCATCTCTCTTTCTAAGTGCAAGCAGGGACTAGGATGACCAGCTCTGTTCTTCTTGGCATTTTGCCATCTCCTTACAGCACTACGCTTATCCACCCAAGCTTTCTCCACCTCGAAACTCCACCACGGTGGATGCTCCAAGCTTTTTTTCCTGCCCTGAAACGTTCTGCGCTTGTCACGTCTTATTTTACTCACCACATCTTGCCCTGTACTGTCATAGTGGAACGTCTTTACCTTTAGCTTGTGCTGCCTGGTTCTGCCTTTCTCCACCAATGTGCTGCAAGGGTGGTGGTCGCTGCCATGGTGTCCTAGGACACCCCATCTACACACTGTAGTGAGTGAAGGTGAAACTAGCGCCAGATCAATAGCACTGTCCTCACCGCCTGGACGGCTTGCTGTCCTGGTGACACAGCCACTGTTGATACAAACCAGGTCGATGGTTTCCAGTGCAGTCTCGAGCTTCTCCCCTTGTGTATTGGAGGAAGTGTTTCCCCATGATCTGCCTTTAGCGTTGAAGTCACCACAGAAAATAACATTTCTCTCGTGGCCTAATATGCCACTTAAGCACTGCCACTTCTGGGCGTCCACACTCGCATTGCGGGCATAAACATTAACCAACACGAATGGTATACTGGAATAAACTCTCAACGCCTGTATTTGTATATCGTCACTGTCCCAAATGGACATGTCTAGCTCTGACACCACCATGCTGTCGCGAACGAGAATCGCCGTTCCCAGATGTCGTCTGTTGTAGAAACATTTGAAGCCGGCAATTCGGAGTAGCTGATCGCCCAGTCTCGTCTCCTGGAGTGCTACAATGCCGTTCCTGTAAACTAGGGTTTCTAAAATAGAGCCCCGTTGTTTTACATTGGCACAGTTCCAATATAGAATATGGATGTTCCTGAGTCCTAGACGGTGACACTTGAGTCTAAAACGTCTAAAACCACCGCTCTTACCTTGCTTGTTTCTCCCTGCGCGGCTACAACGCCGCTTCGTTATGTTGACTGCTGACCGCTCGGAGAACACATGTTGTTCCGCCATGTTGAAAAAACGTAAACACAGACTGCTGAGAACCACACACGCTGCTGAAAATTCACTCAAGGATGGCTTCACTCGATGCACGAACTCCGTAGCACCCGCGCAGATCTTGAGTAGAAACTCCTGGTTTTACATCCTGGCACACGAATTACACGCAAGAGATGAATAAATCCATCCCCTACGCGAAAAAGTTAACGAACACAAAAACAACACGACCGTCCGTCGCCATCTTGAAACCGGAAAGGGAGGAGGAGGAAGAGAGAGAAGGAGGAGGGAGGAGGAGCGATGAGGCGGAGGGAGAAGGAGAAGGGAGGAGGAAGAGGGAGGAGGAGGGAGAAGGAGGAGGGAGGAGGATGAGGAAGGGAGGAGGAGGAAGAGGGAGGAGGAGGGGGTGGAGGGAGGAGAAGGAAGGAGGGAGGAGAGACGAGGAGGAGAAGGGAGGAGAAGAGGGAGAAGGAGGGGGAGAAGGGAGGAGGAGGGGGAAGAGGGAGGAGGAGGGATGAGGGGGGAAGAGGGAGGAGGAGGAGGAGTAGGGAGAAGGAGGAGTGATGAGGAGAAGGGAGGAGGAGGGCGGAAGAGGAGGGAGGAGGAGAGATTAGGAGGAGGAGGAGGAGGAGGAGGAGATAGGAGGAGGAGGAGAGCGAGGAGGAGGGAGGACAGGGAGGAGGTAGGAGGAGGGAGGACGAGGAAGAGGAGGAGGGGAGGAGGAGGGGGAGGAGGAGGGAGAGGGAGGAGGAGGGAGAGGGAGGAGGGGAGGAGGAAGAGGGTAGGAGGAGGAGGGGAGAGGAGGAGGAGGGGGAGGACGATAATAACGCATATGCCTGTAGATAACTGCAGCGAAAAGGTCCACCTATTTGAGAAATATGCAACAATTTTACATATATAGCAATGCTATTAAAAGTTATGTCCCCTCGCTATATATAAATTATAATGTAAAATAATATTAAGTAATATTAAGTTAATAACTGTTGGTACACTAAAAAATTACTATGACAGTTGGCAGCGCGGGAATGAGAGGAAGACGTGTAGAAAATTTCATCTCAATCGGATGGACCATTCGCGAACGCATAAAGGACATACAGACATACATACAGACAGACAGACGGAGATTGCCTTATATATATTATATATATAATATATATATATATATATATATATATATATATATATATATATATATATATATATATATATATATATATATATACTAGCTGACCCGGCCCGGCTTCGCCCAGGCCCTGGATGGGATCTATCTATCTATCAGTCTGTCTGTCTGCTTGTTTGTCTGTCTGTCTGGCTGACCCGGCCCGGGTTCACCCAGTCCCTGGTGGGGAGCATCTCATTTAATTCATATAAGTAGTCATATAAGCACTCCCGTTCCCGACTATCTGTCTGTCTGTCTATCTGTCTGTCTGTCTGTCTGACCGGGCCCGGCTTCACCCAGTCCCTGGTGGGGAGCATCTCATTTAATTCATATACGTAGTCATATAATCTCTCCCGTTCCCGACTATCTGTTTGTCTGTCTATCTGTCTGTCTGTCTGTCCCGGCCCGGCTTCACACAGTCCCTGGTGGGGAGCATCTCATTTAATTCATATACGTAGTCATATAAGCTCTCCCGTTCCCGACTATCTGATTGTCTGTCTATCTGTCTGTCTGTCTGTCCCGGCCCGGCTTCACCCAGTCCCTGGTGGGGAGCATCTAATTTAATTCATATACGTAGTCATATAAGCTCTCCCGTTCCCGACTGTCTGTCTGTCTATTTGTCTGTCTGTCTGACCCGGCCCGGCTTCACCCAGTCCCTGGTGGGGAGCATCTCATTTAATTCATATAAGTAGTCAAATAAGCTCCCGTTCCCGACTATCTGTCTGTCTGTCTATCTATCTGACCCGGCGTGGTTTCGCCCAGCTCCTGGCGCACAGTAACTTAAAATAATGTCCTTCCACACACCATTCATTATTTTTAATGAAAACTGTTTTTAATCACCGACATGACAGTTGATAGGTTCTTTAAGCAGAAAAAGATGGGTTACAATGTTATGCATTATGCATTATTTTTATGAAAACTTTGAAAATGCCTTAAAGATTATATCATTATTTATTATAACTCATATGCCTGTAAATAACTATAGACAAAGAGTTTATAAATCTTTGGGGGGGGGGGGGGAACCCCGCATTTTAACAGTATTTTAACAGGCGTGTTAAAAGATGTGTTAGAAAATTTTCACTATTTAAATAGATGCATTACTTTTATGATAATTATTATGAAAATGCCTTAAAGATTATATCGCTATATATTATAACTCATATGCCTGTAAATAACTATAGAAAAGAGTTTATAAATCTGTGAAAACAATGCAACAATCTATACATAAAATAATAGTGATGTTATTAAAAGTTATGACCCTTGAAATAACTGTTCTTATGTTAAGTCCCCTTGAATATAGCTGCCCAAATATTAGCTGCCCGGCCTGGCTTCGCCCAGGCTCTTGCGGGGATCTATCTATCTATGTATCTATCTATGTATCTATCTATGTATCTATCTATCTATCTATCTATCTATCTATCTATCTATCTATCTATCTATCTATCTATCTATCTATCTATCTATCTATCTATCTATGTGGAGCATCTCATTTAATTCATTGTCAATCAACTCATTTAAACTCAGGGGACGTAACTTAAGATATAACAATTATACTAAAAGTTATTTCCTTTTGTCATATATTTTTATATTTTCTTATGTTCAGTCATGTAATTACAAAATTAAATTTTAGGAAGGTAATAGCTGATAGCTGATAGATAAAACTATCACAGTTGGTTGCACAGGAATGAAAGGAAAACGTGTAGAAAATTTCATCTCAATCGGTTGGACCGTTCGCGAACGCATGAAGGACGGAAATACATACATACATACATACATACATACATACACACAAAGATTTATATATATATATATATATATATATATATATATATATATATATATATATATATATATATATATATATATATATATACACTAGCTGACCCGGCCCGGCTTCGCCCAGACCCTGGTGGGAAGCATTTCATTAAATTCGTATAAGTAGTCATATAAGTTCTCGTTCCCGTTCCCGACTGTATGTCTGTCTGTCTGTCTGTCAACTTACAAAAGCATTAGAAAGAGCACTTTAAAGATCTTTACATCTTCCCCAACAAAAAAATGGGTAAATGGAGCGGCAGCAGCAGCAGCAGCAGAAGAAGAAAAAGGAGGAGTAGGAGGAGGGAGAGGAGAAAGAGGGAGGTGGAGGAGGGAGGAGGAGGAGGGAGGAGGAGACAGGAGGAGGAGGGAGGAGTAGGCGGGAGGAGGAGGATTAGGAGGTGGGAGGAGGAAGAGGAGGGAGGAGGGAGGAGGGGAGGGAGGGGAGAAAGAGGGAGGAGGAGGAGGAGGAGGGTGGAGGAGAGGAGAGGGGATGAGGATGAGGAGGAGGAGAGAGGATGAGGAGGGAGAAGGAGGAGGAGGGAGGGGAGAAGGAGGGAGGAGGAGGAGGAAGAGGGAGGAGGAGGAAGAGCGAGGAGGAGGAGGGAGAAAGAGAGATGAGGAGAAGGGAGGAGGAGAGAGATGAGGAGGAGGGAGGAGGAGAAGTAGGAGGAGGAAGGAGGAGGGAGGAGGAGAAAGAGGGAGGAGGAGAGAATGAGGAGGAGGAGGAGCGATGAGACGGAGGGAGAAGAGGAGGGAGGAGGAAGAGTGAAAAGGAGGAGGGAGGAGGAAGAGGGAGAAATGAGGAGGGAGAAGGAGGTGGAGAGGGAGGGGAGGAGGTGGGAGGCTGAGGAGGGAGGAGGAGGAGGAAGAGGGAGGAGGAGGGAGGTGGAGGGAGGAGGGAGGAGGTAGAGGAAGGAGGTAGAGGAGGAGGAGAGGAGGAGGAGGAGGAGAAGAGAGGGAGGAGGAGAGGGAGGAGGGATGAGAAGGGGAGAAGAGGAGGAGGGAGGGGGAGAAGGAAGGAAGAGGAGAGGAGGAAGGATGGAGGATGATGAGAGAGGAAGGAGGGTGGGAGGAGGGGGAGGAGGAGGAGTGATTAGGAGGAAGAGGAGGGAGGAGGTGAGCGAGGTGGAGGTAGGAGGAGGGAGGATGAGGAAGAGGAGGAGGAGGGAGGAGGAGGAGGATGGAGGAGGAGGAGGAGATGGAGGAGGGGAGGGGCGGAGCGAAGCGGTAAGAAGGAGGAGGTAGGTGGGAGAGGATTAAACGCATAATGCCTTTAGATAACTGTCTGTCTCTCTGTCTATCTGTCTGTCTGTCTGTCTGAGCCGGCCCGGCTTCACCCAGTCCCTGGTGGGGAGCATCTCATTTAATTCATATAAGTAGTCATATAAGCTCCCGTTCCCGACTATCTGTCTGTCTATCTATCTGACCCGGCGTGGCTTCGCCCAGCTCCTGGCGGGGAGAGTCTCATTAAATTCATACCAAAAAAAAAAAAGTTACTTAAAAAGAATTTCCTTCCACACACCATCCATTATTTTTAATGAAACTGTTTTTAGTCACGGACATGCTGTAGATAACTTCTTAAAGCATAAAAGATGAGTTACAATGTTATGCATTATGCATTATTTTTATGAAAACTTTGAAAATGCCTTAAAGATTATATCATGATTTATTATAACTCATATGCCTGTAAATAACTATAGACAAAGAGTTTATAAATCTTTGAAAACGATGCAACAATATATATATATAGCAATGTTATTAAAAGTTATTCCCCTTGAAATAACTTTTTTAGAGTTAAGTCCCCTTGCTATATAGAAATTAGAATGAGAAATGAAAATTAAATAATATTAAGTAAGTAGCCGATTTCGCACTAAATAAATATGACAGTTGGCAGCGCGGGAATGAGAGGAGGACGTTGTAGAAATTTTCATCTCAATCGGATGGACTGTTCGTGAACGCATAAAGGACATACAGACATACAGACATCCTTTTATATATATACTAGCTGACCCTGCCCGGCTTCGCCCAGACCCTGGTGGGGAGCATCTCATTAATTCATATAAGTAGTCATATAAGTTCTCGTTCCGTTACCGACTGACTGCCTGCTGTCTGTCTGTCTGTCTGTCTGTCTGTCTGTCTGTCTGTCTGTCTGTCTGTCTGTCCCTCCCTCTCTGTCTGTCTGTCTGTCTGTCTGTCTGTCTGTCTGTCTA
>OY992891.1:45788931-45831431 GCA_963921405.1 Cepaea hortensis
ACCAGCATAGCTTCATTCTACATGCGCTCTACTTTTACTAGCAGACTAGTTGACATGCATAGAAGAGAGAGGAAATAAGCTGAGATAGGAGGGTGCACTACAGAAGAGGATGTTTCTAACGTATGGGATTCAAAACCTGTCACTTACAATAAACAATGCCTCACGGCTGAACAAGTGTACTTTGATACGCAAAAAGTCACCAGCCAGGTCAGTCAGATATCTTATTTGCACGTAATTTAAGTACCCAGTCTAGGAAGTAAAGACCGAGAGGAAGGGAAACTGGCTACCCCATCTCATGCGGAATAGCCTCGAAAACGTGATGGCTTAACAATTCACATCACAACAGCACTATTTGCTATTGACTACATTAACCTTTAGATTTTATGAATATCGTATCTCCACACAGGCTGATATTGCTTGCAGAAAATACGACTGACATCAAATGACAATGTCATCGTTTCGAAAACTAGAGATTAAAGCACACCGAATTGTGAAATCACTGGTTCAATTAACAGGTAAGTTCTGTGCCCTGACTATTTTTTATCGATACATTTGGTGTGCATTAAAAGACAGTTGGGGATTAACACTTCGAATAAGTGTCCCCACATTATTAGCGATGATAATTAGGTTCCTAAACATTTATAAGCAGGTTTCGAAGAATTAAATATTTATGAAGAATTAAATATCTATTAAATAAGAATATACTAACAGCAAATAATATATTTACCAGCAGGTTTCATGTCAGTATATAGTTGCATTATGATGTATATTGATATACACAGTAGTTATGTTTCAGTGGAAAAGACTTAGCTCTTGATATATTTTCTCCAAACATACGCATTCATATAAAAAAGGAAAATGTACCAATGATAGCGAATAGTTTTTACATGTAAAGAATGTCAGTAAATCTCAGAAATGAGCATAATTCCTAGTATCTATTGTCTGTCCTCACACAGTTGTTATACCTTTACTTTGTACTAAACCATTAAGCTCGAAATTCAGGGTCACATATCTTGTCTCATATGTTTGTCTTATGATGTTTGTCTCATATTTGTCTTATGATATTCTCATTGCGACAAATGCAAGAAAAATGCCGTGAACAGAATCAACCACTGTTTATTGCCTTCATCGACCTCACAAAGGCATTTGATTTGGTCAGTCGTGAGGGTCTGTTCAAGGCACTAAAGAAGATTGGCTGCCCACCAACTCTTCTGTCCATTGTGGAATCGTTCCACACAGGCATGAAGGGTATAATCAAGTTTGATGGTGCAACTTCTGAAGAATTTGAAATCAAGAGTGGAGTTAAGCAAGGTTGTGTACTAGCTCCCACCCTCTTTGGAATATACTTTTCACTTCTACTGAAATGTGCATTTCGTGATCAGGATGGCGGTATATACATTCACTCACGCTCAGATGGCGGCCTCTACAATGCTCAGAGATTGAAGGCTAAGACCAAAATTAGGAGGGTACTGATCAGAGAGTTGCTTTTTGCAGATGATGCTGCAGTTACGACCCACTCTGAGGAAGAATTGCAATGTCTACTATCTGCATTCTCCAATGCTTGTTCTGAATTTGGTTTAACAATTAGCAAAAAGAAGACACAGATTATGTCACAAGGTGCACATGGGGTACCATCAATCTTTATTGACGACGCCGAACTAGAGATAGTAGACCATTTTACATATCTAGGATCGGTGGTAAATAGCAAATTATCCCTAGATCAGGAAATCAACATCCGGATTGGTAAGGCAGCAACAACAATGAACAGGTTAAGAAAAAGAGTCTGGGAGAACAGGAAGCTTACTGCCAAAACAAAAGTCCTTGTCTATCAAGCCTGTGTCCTTAGTACTCTTCTCTATGGCAGTGAAACCTGGACAACTTACTCACACCAAGAGAACAATTTAAACAGCTTTCATATGCGGTGTCTGCGAAGAATTCTTGGTATTAAGTGGCAAGACAAAATCACAAATACTGAAGTATTGGAAAGATCAGGTTGTGTGACAGTTTATTCCATGCTCAGTCTTCGTAGACTTAGATGGATAGGACATCTTAGGCGGATGGATGATGGTAGAATACCAAAGGATATCTTTTTTGGTGAATTACAGATGGGTAAGAGATCTCAGGGTCGGCCTCTACTACGATACAAAGATGTGTGTAAGCGGGACATGATTGATACAGGCATTGATAATGCACATTGGGAGCAAGTCGCCGCTGAACGTGTTGCATGGAGGGCAAATATCAGAAATGGAATAAAGTCAAAGGAGAAAATTATTGCAGAAAAGTCACACACCAAGCGTTTGAGACGTAAGATGGTGCATGATGGTGGAAATGACCACGTGTTCACATGCACCCACTGTGAACGGACATTTACAGCGCAAATTGGTCTTATCAGTCACACTCGCTACCGCCATAGTTAAAAGTTATTATGCCTTTTTAAAGCACAAACTATCGTCTGTCAAGACGGCAAGGTGCCAATGTGTGTATCTTGTCTCAGTTGTGTTCAACATGATTGGTTAGGTACCCTTGGCGCTGTTTATCCTTCGTTTCATTATTCTAGCTCTAATTGAAACCGTTTCTGTTCGCAAGTTATTGTCGGTGACTGATCTTTTACATTTCTCCGAAGATTCCGAGATCATTTGTCTCTCGATTAATTCGATACCTATCATATGTATGACGCGCTGTTTCGTACTCTGTCACTTCTAGAAACCCCGCCAGCTTTTCTCACACATTTCACCTCAAATATAACGAGTTCTTTGTGTATTTATCACGAACATAATGACAGCTTATCGTTCTTAGATATAGTAATCCGAAGTCGAGAGGGTGGTACCATCCAAAGATCAGTCTATCGGAAACGAACATGGACGGTCCAGTACCTGAATTTCAATAGCTTTGCACCCATCCAATATAAGAGTGGCCTAGTACCGACTCTGTTTAATTGAGCTAACAGAAGAACTGGACAATGTTAACCATAATCCGGGATTTAATGGATATCCAGTCGACTTCATCAAGCCCAATACCGGCGACACACGCCTAACGGCACGCAATCGAAAACTGCAGGTGTCTCTGTAGGTAACCTTTCGAGGGGTCGATGCAATGAAACAAATACACACGATCGACTTAAAAATCCAGTAAACTAACCATTCTTTGCTGATGAACCAATGATCAGAAATACATCTCTGTGAAAGAACTTTTGTCTCCGCACACCAAATCAAACTTTATTTATCAAAATTATTTACTTTATTTATTGCCAAGCAACTTACATTGGTAGAACAGAACGGAATGGGCAAATCGCGTAACCAAACACATATTAATGTGTATGGAAAAGAGAATTAATCAGTCCCCATAAATCCACGTGCAGTCGGCAGGTAATAAAATGCAAAGCTAGGCGACCTATAAACACTTGTTAATTTTAGCCCACAAAGTTAACAAAGAAAATACCTCACGTATATTGTATTCGACGAACAATATACGATTGCTCGAATATTTAAGGGATCTAGCAACTAAGCGATTTCAGCATTTCATTTCACACTTGCCGAGCGCTATCAAGAACAAGTTACCTGAACAGTTCAAGAAACCTAATACGGGGGAGAAAAATGTCACGTAGCAAGACCAACACCAAGAAACAACAGACACACGAGATATGCAGTGTGGGAGCCGCCAAAACACTAAAGAAGACGAGTGGAGAGAACCTGCCTGCGAGCTGCAGCAAAGAACCTGAACCTGCAGATACTACTGATGCTACCACGAGGAAGATCGACGATAACCCACCACAGACAAGAGCCAGGACAGCTGAGACGAAGGAGGAGAAAGACACCAGAGTCGGAAACACCGACTCAATAACAGTCAGATGGGTTGGCAAACGTATTCAAGGGGAGCTGTTAGACTAACAAATCCTGAAGCAGCTACAAGAAGAGAATCTCCATATCCGAATTCTTAAGGCAGAGCGGATTCTAACGTACTCCAAGATCCCTACTACGCTAGCGGTGGTGACGACTGAGGGCAGCGAGATACCACCAGGTATCGATAAACAAGAAAATACAACAGCCTGAAGGATTCATTCCAAGAATAACTCAATGCTCAAGATGCCAGAGGGCCGGCCACAGCAGAGCAACACGTCGCAGTAAAACGGAGATCTGCCAATTGTCAGAATCTCCATCGCCATCGCCTGTAGGTGACGGACAAGCACGACGATTAACCCGGCTGGCAGCTACTACGTAGTTGATGCGGAGTGGTCAGCGTGACGCACGAAGCGCATGGTGACTGAAACCAGATCTAACGAGAAACATCGGTGATTAGCTCAGACTGCTTCAGGACTCGAGACAGGACGGACATGAGGGAAAGTGCAAAATGGACTCGGACTCGGAAACGATTTCAATCACATCTGTACAAACAGAAAGACCTCGTTTTGAATTTGTGATTTTTTAAATTTCGCATATCCTTTACAGGACATCTCTGTCAAAACCAGCATTTTACCGCTGTGGTTGATTTCTTGGCAAGATTACGCTCAGTAGTTTGCCATTGTTTTCTGAGCGGCGTGCTCACTTATCCCTAAGTTACCAACGCGGCGAGAACCGCTTACAGTTCTCACGCGCTGTGTTACCCTGCGTGGACAAACGGGATTACGGAGACCTAGGCCAGGGAGACCGGCAAATTTGCGATTACCGTATGAATAACAAGTGCCCTACATTCGAACGATATCAGTGACTCTGCTCCAAGTATTTCAGGCAAAGTATAATTCATTTATTCACGTCCTATAATATAAACCTCAGAATGATGTATCTGACGATGCACGACAGAAATAATTCATGCAATAAATCTTACACCTTTCTTATGGGTGTGTGGCATCTGTGTTTAAAAGCATTAAGGTAATACATTGTTTTGAATATTTAAAACTGACGCAAACATTCGGGGAAAGATTATTGCATGTGAATGACCCATTTCAATAGTAGAAAATGACGTCACTTCAGTAAATATAAAAAGATAATCAATGGTCTTAGATTGTAAATGATGCAGACAAAGCTCTTGAAATATAGTCAACCAGGCAGATAACAAATACTGACACACTAGAAGATCTGAACATTGAAGAAACCAGGCACATAAACAGCATTATGTGTCGGATAATGTAATTCCTTTGCCATTTTACACGTCACAGAGGTAAAGAACAATGATGGACATCATCGTTCCTGGAAGAAGATGCATGGATCGACCAACACCAAGATGGAGAAAGGACATTGCAGATGCATTTGGAATAACGCAAGAGACCTGGCACAGGTTCAGGCAACTGTTTGACGGGCAATGGTGAGAGCGACGTTCAGAAAACGGTCTGCTACATGGTGATGCTCAATGGAAATTTTCTCAAGTTAGAAAACAAGTAACATTAAATTGGTTCATTCAAGAAATATTAGATCTAAATGAATCAAGAAGGCTGGTCGAGACGAAATATAATAAAATAAATAGAGAAATTAAGATGAAATGCAATGAAGCTAACGATATATGATTCAATGAACAACGTAAAAAAAAAAAAAAGGAAGTAAAAGGAAAATATTATGAACAACCATACTAAAATCTTAGACTGGAAAATACGAGACATATGTCGAAGCATCCCAATATTCAAAATGTGATAATCAAATATGTATCTTTTTTTTTAAATACTGACAGATGAGGTAGATAATGCTATCAAGCAAATGAAATCAAGCAAAGACCCATGACAGGACAATATTTCTATAAAAAAAAATATATCATGTACTGTAATAATTGGACATGTTGATTAACATAAAGCTTATGCATTATTTATATGACATCGGAATCATACCCTCTTATATCACATGATCAGTGTTGTTAAAGAAATCCTAAGAACTAAATAATAATTTAAAAATTTAGAACTAATCGAATCGTACAGTACAATTAATTTAATGGGTCATGTTTATCAAATAACTAATTTCAAATTAAAACACGACACATTAATTAATTCATTAATTAATTCATTCATTCATTCATATATAATGATCTGGAAGATGTCATAGAAGACACCCCCAAACAGGACATCCTGATTGTGCTGGGAGACTTCAATGCAAAAATAGGTAGAAAGCAAACTAATAAAAAAAAGTGGCCGGTATGGAAAGCCTACATACAACTTCAAATGATAATGGATGGAGAGTCATCAACCTGGCAGAAGCCAAAGGACTGCAGATTAGCAGTACCAGAATACAAAGAAAGGATATACACAAACAAACTTGGAAATCATGTGACAAGAGAACCTATAATCAAATAGAGCACATTTTAATTAACAACAGAAATGCATCAAACATACAGCAAGTCAGAAGTTATAGAGGAGCTGAGTGCCACAGTGACCACTTCCTTGTTGGAGCAAAATTTAAAATAAAACTTAAGAGAGCTTTCTATACTAAATTACAAAGATTACACCCAACATATAACAGAGAAAAACTACAAGACATTACAGTCAAAGAGAAATTTACAGATGAAATAAAATGTAAACTTGAAACTCTGCAAAACCCTTCGGAGGAAAGCGTTGACCAAACTTGGTTGAACATCAAAAATACAATTCAATCTACCGCAGAAGAATGTCTCGGTGTGTTAACCAAGCATAGAAAGAACAGATGGTTCAATCAAAAATGTGAAGAAGCAGTCATTTGGAAGAAGAATGCCAGACATGTATGGTTAAATGACATCAGTAACATCCAAAAGGAAGAGCATTATAGAAATGAATGTAAAGAGTCTACAAAAATAGTCAGACAGCAGAAGCGAGAATATATGAGTAATATAATCAAAAATATGGAAACTAATCACCAAAAAAATGAATCCAGAAAATTTTTTAAAGAACTGAAGTCAATGAAACGAGGGCACCAACAAAACACATATGGTTTAAAAGACAAAAATGGGAATATGATAAATACCAATGAGGAAATGTGCAACACATGGAAAGAATATATTATTTAATTACTAAATTGTGAAGCTCCAAGTAACATTTTCCCACAGGAAGAGGTTCTAACATGCGAACCACAAATTGAAGAACCTACATTTGAAGAAATCCTATATGTAATCACACGACTTAAAAACAATAAGGCAACTGGGACTGATGGAATTGCTGCTGAATTTATAAAGGCAGGTGGCCATACATTACATCTAAAGCTATCCGAACTAATAATAAAAATCTGGAGGACAGAAGAATTACCCCATGACTGGAAAGAATCATTATTGATACCTATCTTTAAGAAAGGAGACAAGTTCCAATGTGGAAATTATAGAGGAATATCACTACTGTCCACAAGCTATAAGATACTATCCGCAGTATTACTAAATAGACTAAAACCATATTCAGAAGACATATTAGGTGACTACCAGGCGGGTTTTAGACAAAACAGATCAACAATAGATCAGATATTTATCTTACGACAAATAGCCGAGAAACATTGGGAATATAAAAGAGATCTCCATAACATTTTTGTGGATTTTAAAAAGGCTTATGATAGTGTCCATAGGAATAGTCTATGGAATGCTATGCAGGAATTTGGAATACCAAGGAAGTTAATCAACATGACCAGACTATGCATGGAAGATACTTATAATATAGTAACATATAAAGGCATGAAATCAGACCCCTTCCAAATAACATCTGGCTTGAAACAGGGTGATGCACTATCGCCGCTACTCTTCAATCTGGCTCTAGAGGAAGTTGTAAGGAAGATAAAGGAGGAATGTGATATTGGAGGAACATCCAAGCTGCTTGGTTATGCAGATGATATAGATATTATAGGGCAAAGTGAACAAAAGACATTGGAAATATTGACTCACTTAAAGGAAAAAGCACAACAGATGGGGCTGGTTATCAACCAAGATAAGACAGAATATATGGTAATTTCAAGAGAAGGAATGGCTAAAAACTCTGGCCACATACAAATAGATAATATGACCATTAAAAGAACGGAAACATACAAATACCTGGGTACAATCTTCAACTGCTCCAACATCATAAGGGAAGAAATACAAACTAGAATCAACTCTGGAAATAAGATATACTATGCACTACAACATCTACTAAAATCAAAGGCGCTATCTCGTAACACCATAATCACAATATACAAAACACTCATCAGACCAGTTGTGCTGTATGGCTCTGAAACCTGGAGTACAACGAAAGGAGACGAAGCTTTGTTACAAACCTTTGAGAACAAAATTTTTAGACGCATCTTTGGACCCATTAAGGATACACAAAGTGGAGAGTGGAAAAGAAGAAGTAACAAAGACATTTATGATCTGTTTAAGTCCCCGCTAATCACTGGTATCATGAAGGCTAATAGACTACAATGGCTGGGGCATATAGAAAGAATGGAAGATAATAGAGAAACAAAACTCGCTTACACTCAGGAAATAAATGACCGTAGACCCCGAGGTAGACCAAGAAGACGGTGGAGAGGTAATACATGTACAGACCTACAAGTACTTGGAATCAACGACTGGCAAGAGAAGGTCCACCAGAGAGACGAATGGAGACGGATTGTATTTGCAGCAAAGAACTTCAATGGCTCGGAAAGCTGAAGAAGAAGAAGAAGAAGAAGAAGAAGAAGAAGAAGAAGAAGAAGAAGAAGAAGAAGAAGAAGAAGAAGAAGAAGAAGAAGAAGAAGAAGAAGAAGAAGAAGAAGAAGAAGAAGAAGAAGAAGAAGAAGAAGAAGAAGAAGAAGAAGAAGAAGAAGAAGAAGAAGAAGAAGAAGAAGAAGAAGAAGAAGAAGAAGAAGAAGAAGAAGAAGAAGAAGAAGAAGAAGAAGAAGAAGAAGAAGAAGAAGAAGAAGAAGAATTCAGTCATTCATTCATTCATTCATTCATTCATTCATTCATTCATTCATTCATTTATTCATTCATTCATTCAGTAACATGTCCTTTGCAAAACCTCGCTCCCATAACAGCCTTCCGGAAAATCGCTCGATCGTAAGCAAGATTTCCCGTGTCCGATACACCCATCTGGAGATCTTCCGCGACATCCTGCACACTTCTTCTCTTTGGCCTTCCTCTTCCTCTATTCCCAGGCATATACCCCTACATTATTGTTCTCTACAAATTTTCGTGACGTTTCAAATGACCAAAATGTTTATATTTTCTTTGTTTTATCGTCTTTAATATCCAACATTCTTCAATATTCAGCTCTTGAAGAATTGATGCATTTGATCTTTTCTTTATCCAAGATATTTTTAGAACTCGTCCATAACATTTATATTCAAAAATACGACTAGAAATGTCAGAATTTTGGTTTCGTTTTGTTGCAAATAAAGGAAGGCTAATGGAAATCCGGCTTCATCAATGCTCTTGGAAAAGTGTATGCAGCTGAAACAGGATACATATTTATTTCTTAAAGACTACAAAAGCTTTTGACCAAATGAAAAAACAAAAAAAATTTTCTCTCGAAATTTTGCATGAACAGTATAGACAAGAAAGACCTCGGGTTAATAAGCAATATATCCCCAGGAGTACGAACCTTCTATCAGATTCGAAGGGGAATTTAGTGAATTCACGGCAATGAAATGAGGTGTTAGACAAGTGGGCGATTAATAATATGATTTTTGTAAACATTTACTCGACAATAACAAGACATATCGGACATCTTCAGGGAATTAAAGTTGAAGAGCAAGTAGAGAAAAAAAAAGAGCCTATTAAAACCTGCAAGTGTTACTAGAAAGTAATACCATGAGTAGTGATGTATGTTGCGTACTACCTAGAAATGATGTTGCTGGAAATTCTGTTGCTGGAAATGCTGGAAATCTCAAAAATCTGGGTCGGGTGAAAAATCGTGGGAAGGGAAGTTTGTGGCGTGAAAAGTCGGTGAATAAAATCTGGGTCGGTGAAATTTGGAAATTGGTGGCTCTGTGAAAAAAAATGTGGCGGATAAAAGTCGGGGAGAAATGTGTCTGAGTTGAAGTGTTTTTGAAGTGAAAATTTGTGAGCGTAAAATAGAAAGGAAAATTAATTAAGGTATGTTTTGAAGGAGGTGTACTAGGAATATAGTAGTGGAAATAGTATACGGTCTGTTCATAAACGAAACTCTTAAATGTGATCGTGTGTTGTATTGATAAGAGGTGGGGTATTAGTGGTTAAGTACTGTTTAGAGAGAGTGGGATTCGAACCGGTGTTAGAACAACAACTACTGGTGATGTTCAAAGGGTGGTTGCGTTTTGAGAGTCTGGGATTCGAATCGGTGTTATGACAACTATTGATGATGATCAAAGGGTTTCTAGCAGTGGTCAAGACGTGGTCAAGTGAGGACATTTTACAGGAAAGTAGGTGTAGTGATATGATGATGATCAAGAGGTGGTAAAGAAGTGGTCATGCAGTGGTCAAGCTGTGGTCAAGCAGTGGTCAAGGGGTCAAGTGAGGAGATAGTAGGGAAAAGTAGGTGTAGAGATATGGTGATGATCAAAGGGTGGTCAAGCAGTGGTCATGCAGTGGTTAATTTGTGGTCAAGTGGTCAAGTGAGGAAACTGTAGGGAAACGTAGGTGTGGTGATATGGTGATAATCAAAGGGTGGTCTAGCAGTGGTCAAGCAGTTGTCAAGTAGTTTTCAAGTAGTGGTCAAGTGGTCGAGTGACCAGTTAAATTGCAGATGACGATGCGCTTAAGACTATGGTAGTAATTAAAGTGATCGATGACGTGGTCAAGTAGTGGTGAAGCAGTAGTAAGTAGGGAAATTGTAGCGAAAATAGGTGTAGTAACATGGTAGTGGTTAAAGTGATCGATGACGTGGTCAAGTAGTGGTCAAGTAGTGGTCAAGTGGCCGAGTGATCATATAAATTGTAGGGGAAAGTACATTTAGTGTAACGGTGGTGGGTAAGGTGAGGAGGAAGCAGTAGTAGTGATAATAGTAATAGTAATATTAGTTACAGCGACAACAATATTATCTCGTGCCTTGGTAGAGATACGAGTCTCTTTTACGGGATGTGTAAAAGTCACACAAACAAAAAGAGGGTCAAACAAACACAAAGACAGTCACGCAATAACACATACATACAGAAAAGAACAATGACAAACACACACAAACACAATCACACACACATACAGACAAGTACACACACATCTCCTACCATTACTACTGTCACCACAACATCAGCTATACACAAGTACACACAAACAAATACAAAGAAAACCACACACACGTACAAACAAGAACAAAGACACATACACACTTGTACATACAGAGATTAACAGTGACAAATACAAACAAACACAACGCCTATCATTACTACTGTCACCACATTATCAGCTATACACAAGTACACAGACACACAAGTACAGACACGCGAACACAGATAGACACATACACTGGACAAATACACAAAGAGAAGGCACAAAACCTTCTTGTTAACGAACACGGATGTCCGAGAAAACATCCTAGTAGTAGACTTGGCGGGTCCCTATGATGCCATACGCAAAAGTCATTAAGTGCGCGGTCGGTGGCATGATTCATCGCGCGCGAGAAGTCGGGAGGGCGATTGCGTGAAAAAAATATATGGCGTTGTCTACAAAAACGCCACGTCAGCTCTGTAGTATCGTGTGCACAAGGCAGCCAGTGTATAAAATAGACGGCGTCTCTTGGGAGCTCTGTGTCAGTCGTTCGCGCTACAGCAGACATTTCACCATTGTTCACGTGCTGACTTGGCTAGCCTTCGCCCAAGATTTATTTGTGAATCAGCCTGGTGTGATAGTACTCGCTTAGCATTGTTCGTGTAGTGACATGTCGGCATCTGATTGTTGATACAACATTGAAACATATTGTTTTGTATTGAGACCACTGTTTATTGAGATTCAGTACTCGCCTTACTCGTGCTTACACCAGAACTTTTTCGCTTGTAAAAAACCGAAAGTGCTTTGTAAAACTTGACAGTTGTGTGAATTATTCATATATAACCAATATTAGCAGCACGTATACGTACTACCAAATCTGTTTTCATGTGTTCAGTGTGCGACAAATCCTTTTGTGATAAGTATAACCTTATTCGCCAAATTCGGACCATTCACACCCATGAGGATCAAGCACACTTATGTCATATCTGTGGACAATTTTTCAACAGAAAAAACAGTCTACAATGACACATACGAACACAGCATCAGGCACGCATGGATACACCAGAATCAATTCCCACAACCGTATCAACAACAGCATCATCATCCCACCACAGGACAGCACCACATGTATATTAATGGCATCCTCGTAGTGTAATATCTACTCAAGTAGCAGACCACCACTGTGCCACTTATGACAAATCCTTTAGTGATAAGTATAAGCTTACTCGTCACAGTGGGACCATTCACAGCCATAATGTTGAAATATATACCTGTCAGTTATGTGACAATCTATATAATAGGAAGGATAACCTACAACATTACTTACGACCACATCACCAGACACCCACAGTACCATCACGAGAAAGGATGACACCCTTAAACAGCCATATCTCTAAAGCACAGAAACACATTACTGCACTCATAGTAGCAGAGGATATCCAACAAAATGATAGGGACAGTTTGGTAGCCCTTAAGGCGTACTGCAAGGAGCTGTCGATCATGCTACACAATCAAGTGGTGGTATTAGAAAAAAGTGACGACCACCGCTACCGGTTGATTTTGGTATGATACGTACACCTGCACCTTCATAAAAAGAAGTATTCGGATATCTTGGCATGATGGTTCACTCCAACTCTCATGTGTGTCTTCATTCTGGATCCTAAACAAATAAGGTATAAGGGTGTGTGATGACCTCGACAACACCAGCGCTGTTTATAGTCAACCAATCTATAGTCAGATGTGTAATCAGAGCCCGGAGACAGGCAGCCCAGGACTACTCAAGAACTGTATACCAATAAGGGACACAAGAAAGAAGATCACTAAACCAGAATCAAATTGTGGTCTCCTTAAATGTTATATTGTTTTTTTTTCACAAACCATGTATGTAATTGATTGTGATTTTTCTTATGACAGTGATATAGTAATATCACTAAACTGTTTTGTTGAATACGTTGTGAACACATTATCGACCCACATATTTTGGTCATACAATATTGAAACCAAGTGTTTTTGTTTGTTGATTTTCTTTAGTGGTTTGTTTTCATGACGTTGTCGTCTTCTTGTCTTTTCTTGTCGGAGAGAGATGAACAGAGACACATACAGACATGTACAGAGACATAAACAATTGATACAGACAAGAACAAAGTCGGGGGGAAAGTTATGCCAAATACAGAAATATCTCAGCCAAATGTGTGAAAAGTAGGAAACTGTGTTAGACAAAAAGTGCACTGTAACAGTCAAATAGGAAAATATGTTAGTCAAAGGGGGAAATTTTTTTGCCAACATAGGCCAAATTTATGAAAAATCGGAAACTTTGGTAACCAAATGTGAAGAACATATCGTCCAAAGAGAGAACTCTTTCAACTAAACTTAAAAATATCTCGTCCACACTTATGAAAACTAGGAAGATTTGTCAGCCAATCTAAGAAATAGGTATGGAAAAGTAAGAACTATGTCGACCAAATTAAGAAATATGTGTTACCCAAATTAGGAAAAAAATGTAGCTCCTGTAGTTATGACAAATGTGTCTTCAACTTTTATCTGAAAAGACGTTATCAATGTCATGACTTTTCCGATTTTAAATTACCGAAAGCTTCAACTTACCATTCCATCGTAGCTGCTACAGAAGCATTTATACAGACTAATCACTCATCTCTCCACACTCTTGGTTTTTTTCTTTCTAAGACAAAGTGTCTCTGTCTCTCATAGATAGCTTCACAAATTGTCCATGTCACACCACCAAGAACTCCACACCTTCGTTGTACATGAGCTCTAATGAAACAGTCATAACAACATGTATGGCAATGCAATCTGTGGCTCCACCTGGGATAGTTTCGATATCATCCAAGTATTCGTCAGCAAAGATCCATTTCCCAGGGCTGACATCTTCAACTTGCTATGGAACATCTTATTCTGACATACACTTTACATGAAATTTCCCAAATTTGGGGATCTATTAAAGATTACGTAATAGAATGAGATACACAAAGACAACAAGAACATATCATACAAAACAACTCGCAAACCAGACTTAGAACTAAACTCACTACCATATCAGATGAACCTCCCAGCCAAAAAAAAAAAAAAATACTTGCAGAACACAAACATATCATAATAGATATCATATTAGCCATGAAACGAAACACAACCAACACATGACACAGATAAGGACATACCGAGCTTATATTAGCTTATATCTTTGTGTGTGTGTTTTGAAGAAGGACGTCCTTTCTTGGCAATATTTCTAGGTGCTGACAAAATTGATGTCGTATTTAACATGGGATGTAAGACAGACTGGGATGTAGTCTCACCCACTGTGAGTGTTGCTTCCATAAGTAACTTACAATTAAGGACTGGTGTAATGGTTTTCAGGCCAGCAACAATTGACAACTGACAAGAGGGTCTTTTGTGTACCTTCTGTTTACACCGTTTTGTGAAACATATTGTCCACCATCACAACTTTCACACAATCTCTCAGTGGGTGATTTGTGAGAGTCAGTGAGCGAGTTGTCAGGGGAATTCGACACGTGCGATATGGTAGTAGTAGTTGAATAGGATTTTAATCCAATGTCTGAAAATTCTGACAATGTGTAAGTATGAGTGTGAAATTCTGCCTTCTCATGGTCTAATGACGAGAGGGACAGTCTGTCTGGTCGGTAAGTGTGGGAAAATCTTGTGTTGTTGTATGTTTATTTGGGTATGTGTATTATGTTGGACAAGTGGCCAGTGTTTGTGAAAAAACTTCTTGGTAGACTTTTAGTTTTGGTGATAGGAAAGAAGTGTTGGTAGAATTCTACAGTGCAAGAGACAAAATTTGCTTGATTCCATGTGTTTTGTCTGATAATATAAGCTCTGTATGTCCTTATCTGTATCATGTGTTGGTTATGTTTTGTTTCATGGCTATTATGATATCTATTATGATATGTCTGTGTTCTGCAATTAGTTGATTTTGTAGACTGAGAGGTTCATCTGATATGGTAGTGAGTTTAGTTCTAAGTCTGGTTTGTGAGTTGTTGTGTATGATATGTGCTTGTTGTCTTTGTGTATCTCATTCTATTACGTATTCTTTAATAGATCCCCAAATTTGGGAAATTTCATGTAAAGTGTATGTTAGAATAAGATGTTCTATAGAAAGTTGAAGATATCAGCCCTGGGAAATGGATCTTTGCTGAAGAATACTCGGATGATATCGAAACTATCCCAGGTGGAGCCACAGACTGCATTTACATACACGTTGTTATGAATGTTTCATTAGAGCTCATGTACAACGAAGGTGTGGAGTTCTTGGTGCTGTGACATGGAAAAGTTGTGAAGCTATCTATGAGAGACAGAGACACTTTGTGCTAGAAAGAAAAAAACCAAGAGTGTGGAGAGATGAGTGATTAGTCTGTACAAGTGATCTGTAGCAGATACGCTGGAATGGTAAGTTGAAGCTTTCGGTAATATAAAATCGGGAAAGTGCTGACATTGATAACGTCTTTTCAGATAAAAGTTCAAGAAATGTTTGACATAACTACAGTTGTCACATTTTTTCCCTAATTTGGGCAACACATTTTTTTCTTAATTTGGTCGACATAGTTTTTACTTTTCCATACCTATTTCTTAGACATTGATAACGTCTTTTCAGATAAAAGATCAAGACACGTTTGACATGACTAAAGAAGCTACATTTTTCTCCTAATTTGGGTAACACATTTTTTCTTAATGTGATCGACATAGTTCTTACTTTTCCATACCTATTTCTTAGATTGGCTGACAAATCTTCCTAGTTTTCATAAGTGTGGACGAGATATTTATAAGTTTAGTTGAAATATTTCTCTCTTTGGACGATATTTTCTTCACATTTGGTTACCAAAGTTTCCGACTTTTCATAAATTTGGCCGATGTATTTCTTTCGTTGACAAAAACTTTTTCCCATGTTGACTAACATATTTTCCTATTTGAATGTTACAGTGCACTTTTTGTCTAAGAAAGTTTCCTACTTTTCATACATAGGGCTGAGATATTTCTGTATTTGGCATAACTTGTCCCCGACTTTGTTCATGTCTGTATCATGCCAAGATATCCGAATACTTCTTTTTATGAAGGTCAAGGTGTAAGTATCATACCAAATCACCCGGTAGCGGTGGTAGTCACTTTTTTCTAATACCACCACCTGAATGGGTAGCATGATACAAAGCTCCTTGCAGTACACCTTAAGGGCTACCAAACTGTCCCTATCATTTTGTTGGATATCCTCTGCTACTATGAGTGCAGTAGTGTGTTTCTATGCTTTAGAGATATGGGTGTCTAAGGGAGTCGTCCTTTCTCGTGATTGTACTGTGGATGACGGGTGATTTGGTCATAAGTAACATTGTAGGTTACCCTTCCTAATATATATATATATATATATATATATATATATATATATATATATATATATATATATATATATATATATATATATATATTGTCACATAACTGACAGGTATATATTTCATCATTATGGCTGTGAATGGTCCCACTGTGACGGGTAAGCTTATACTTATCACTGAAGGATTTGTCACAAGTGGCACAGTAGTGGTCTACTACTTGAGTAGATATTACACTACGTGGATGCCATAAATATACATGTGGTGCTGTCCTGTGGTGTGATGATGATGATGTTGTTGATGCAGTTGTGGGAATTGATTCTGGTATATCCATACGTGCCTGATGCTGTGTTCGTACGTGTCTTTGTAGATTGTCTTTTCTGTTGAAAAAGTTGTCCACAGATATGACATAAGTGTGCTTGATCCTCATTGGTGTCAATGGTCCGAATGTGGCGAATAAGGTTATACTTATCACAAAAGGATTTGTCGCACACTGAACACATGAAAACATATTTGGTAGTACTGGCTAAATTTATAAACGTGCTGCTAATATTGATTGTATATGAATAATTCACACAACTGTCAAGTTTTACAAAGCACTTTCAGTTTTTTACAAGCGCAAAAAGTTCTGGTGTAAGCACGAGTAGGGCGAGTACCCGAATCTCAATAAGCAGTGGCCTCAATACAAAACAATGTTTCACTGTTTTATCAACAATCAGATGCCGACATGTCACTACACGAACAATGCTAAGCGAGTACTATCACACAAGGCTGATTCACAAATAAATCTTGGGCGAAGGCTAGCCAAGTCAGCAAGTGAACAATGGTGAAATATCTGCTGTAGCGAGAACGACTGATACAGAGCTCCCAAGAGATGGCGTCTATTTTATACACTAGCTGCCTTGTGCAAACGATACTACAGAGCTGACGTGACGGTTTTGTAGACAACGCCAGACATTTTGCTCACGCAACCTCCCACCCGACTCCGCACGCACGATGAATCATGCTATCGACCGCCCACTTAAAGACTTTTGCATAGCGCATCGAAGGGACTCGCCAAGTCTTCTACTAGGATGTTTTCTCGGACATCCGTGATCGTTAATAAGAAGGTTGTGTGCCTTCTCTATGTGTATTTGTCAAGTGTATGTGTCTATCTGTGTGAGTGTGTCTGTACTTGTGTGTCTGTGTACTTGTGTAAAGCTGATGATTTGGTGACAGTAGTAATGATAGGCGGTGTGTTTGTGTTTATTTGTCACTGTTCTTGTCTGTATGTACAAGTGTGTATCTCTCTTTGTTCTTGTTTGCACGTGTGTGTGGTTGTCTTTGTATGTTTGTGTGTACTGGTGTATAGTTCATGTTGTGGTGACAGTAGTAATGGTAGGAGATGTATGTACTTGTCTGTGTGTGTGTGGTTGTGTTTGTGTGTATTTGTCTCTGTTCTTGTTTGTATGTATGTGTCTTTGCTTGACTGTCTTTGTGTGTGTGTGACCCTCTTTGTGTTTGTGTGACTTTAACACATCCCGTAAAAGAGACTTGCATCTCTACCAAGGCACCAGCTAATATTGTTGTCGCTACAACTTATATTACTATTACTAATATCACTACTACTGCTTCCTCCTCATTTTACCCACCACCGTTGCAGTACACGTATTTTCCCCTAAAATTTAAGTGATCACTCCACCACTTTACCACTGCTTGACCACTACTTGATACCGTCATCTATCACTTTAACCACTGCCATGTCACTACACTTAATTTTCCTTACAATTTCCTCATTTGACCACTTGACCACTGCCTGAACATTACTTGACCACGTCATCGATCACATTAATCACTACCATAGTCATAAGCGAATCGTCCTCTACAATTTAAGTGGTCACTCTATCACTTGACCACTACTTGATCACTGCTTGACCACCTCTTGTTAATCATCATATCAATACAAATACTTTTCCCTAAAATTTCCTCACTTGACCACTGCTTGACAACTGCTTGACCACTACTTTACCACCTCTTGATATTCACCATATCACTACACCTACTTTTCCCTAAAATTTCTTCACTAGACCACTTGACCACTGCTTGACCACCGTTTGACTACTACTTTACCACGTCTTGATCATCAACATAACACTACACCTCCTTTCCTTTAAAATGTCCTCACTTGACCACGTCTTGACCACTGCTTTGTGGACCACCCTTTGATCATCACCAATAGTTGTTGTCCTAACACCGATTCGAATCCCAGACTCTCAAAACGACACCACCCTTTGATCATCACCAGTAGTTGTTGTTCTAACACCGGTTTGAATCCCAGACTCTCTAAACAATACTTAACCACTAATACAACACTCTTATCAATACAACACACGATCAAATTTAAGATTTTCATTTTGGAACAGACCATATACTATTTCCACTACTATATTCCGAGTACACCTCACTTCATAACATACCTTAATTACTTTTCCTTTCTATTTTACGCTCTGAGATTTTCACTTCAATAACACTTCAACTCAGACACATTTCTCCCCGACTTTTCCCCACCACATTTTTTCACACAGCCACCAGTTTCCAAATTTCACCGACACAGATTTTTTTCACCGACTTTTCACGCCACAAATTTCCCTTCACACGATTTTTTACCCGACCCAGATTTTCGAGATTTCCAGCATTTCCAGCAACAGCATTTCCAGCGACATCATTTCTATTTAGTACGCAACATACTTCACTACTACCATGTTAGGAATTATATGTGATTATAAATAAAAGAAACAGAGAAGAAAATTCTAGCATTTGGAATTACAATTTTCATAGGATTGTAAGACATCAAAAAGAAGTATACGCAGTAAAGCTAACGCGAAGAACAACCAAAGATTATATGACATATTGAACATCACTAAGATAAACCTTTACAGCTATTTAGAAAACTAAAGAAGAATTTTGAGAACAATAGCATGTGTACATCAAAAGCATTGATTGTGCTGATTGATTGATTGATTTAGGAACCGAAATCACAGCATTCGGGACATTCCCATAAGCGCTACTTCTCCATCCCCAGCAGCCAGCGAAGAGTTCCAACACTTATAGTTCCAGTAGCAATCTGATTATACGTTCGTCTCGCCTTTCCTCTGAGCGTCGATCGTCTGCCAGATCTCCTCGTCACACCTCGCTGTCTCATTCTTACCAGACTATGGTGATCGATTTGCTCTTTCGAGGTTTACACGTGCTCCCATAAGGCTGCAACCACGTCTGTCTTGTCATGCATCAATACTCCACCAAGTTTTTTCCAGAACCAGACAATCTGTCCGGCTGTTTATATGCTTACACAGTTGGCGCTGAACCATTTGTTTTTGGTACTGTTCTTTATGACTCCCTCTATTTCACCACTCAGTGTTTCGGTTTCAACAGTTACATTTGGTATAATTTTGCTTTTGTATATATGATGTTTGCAATATTAGATTTAAATCCCAACTTTATGTTTGTATCTTTCAATATGTTTATTTGAACATTATCTTCATTAATATCCTGGAGTTGTCACTCCCATGGGAACATGTATGTCTTATGCATAAATATTGACGGGGCAATAAGCTTGGAGAAGAATTATAATAGATTTCCATTATTTAAAAGAAACAATGTTTTTAATCCCAGAATACGCCTCATGATGTGGATTTAACCTCATATTATATATCAATGTATGTGAAGAAGTAAACATTGACTTTAATAGTTAATACATGCATTGCCTTCAGGCTTAGACGAACAACTGGTTTCAAACATCGTTCAGTATGCCAAATGTTTGCCGAGGGATGGTGTCGCCGACATCGATGAGCCAATATTCACAGCTCAGATGATAAGGCAGTTCAATCTGACAAACGCATACATGATTTCATCATTGTACAGATGTAAGTAATTACCTACATGCTACATATCCTATAATAGTCAGCCAATAAGTGACCCGGCTTTCATTATATTGATACAATGAGACGTGGTAGATCAGTGGCTAGTGCGCTTGCTTGTCGGTTCTGTTGCCATATTTTTTTATCCCCATCGTTGGTCCATCGAGCCTAAAATGTGTACTATGAAATTGCTGTATAGCGTCGGAGGCAAAGGATAGTGATTTAGAATAAGATACGAAATTGTGGCATACAGAACAAGAAGAGTTAACCAAGAAGCGACATAATACGAAAGTTGCTAGATGACGTCACAGCGTACTACGTCACTAAAGTTAGTTAGGTTTTGGGATGATCACGGAGATGGGCGGACAAATTCATTCATTCATTCATTTATTCAGTAGCATGTGCTTTGCAGAACCTCGATCCCATAACAACCTTCCGGAAAACCTCTCGATCATAAGCGAGATGTCCCGCGTCTGATACACCCATCTGGAGATCATCCGCCACATCCTGCACCCATCTTCTCTTTGTTATTGTTCTCTCCAAACTTTCGTGACGTTTTAAGTGACCAACATATTTCAATTTTCTTTGTTTTATCGTCTTTAATAGCCAACGTTCTTCAATATTCAACTCTTGAAGTGTGGATGCATTTGTTCTTTTCTTTACCCAAGATATTCTTAGAACTCGTCTATAACATTTATATTCAAAGGCGTTTATGCGCTGTTCAGCTTGTTTAGTAAGTGTCCATGTCTCACAGGCGTATGTTGCAATGGGAAAGATGCATGCTCTTAAAATTCTAATTTTTGTAGTTCTGTCTGTCCCACTCCATAATTTATTTAGCTGTTTTAGTCTTTGAAGAGCAATGGATAGTCGCCGTTTAATTTCTTTCATTGTGTCACCGTTGTTGGTAATCAATGACCCAAGATATTCAAAATTTTCCACCACCTCCAATTTTCCCCCATTAAAGTATATTTCTTTCTCCATAGTAGTTTTATCTGTATGCATTATCTTTGTTTTTGCTATGTTAATATATAAGTTGTGATTTTCACTATTCAATTGGGTTGAGGCTATTAGGTTTTTCATGCCATTTTGTGTTTTGGATAGTAATACTGTATCATCAGCCTATCGAATCTCTGGTATGTCATGACCGCCGATATTTAGGGCATCATATAGCTTCCTGTTTATATAATCTCTTGCATTTCTCATATTTTCGGCGTACATGTTAAACAAATAGGGTGACAGCACGCAGCCCTAACGGACACCTTGCTTGATGTCGAACCAATTTGATAACGCAAATATCCAGCAGAAAGACATAGCGAACATGCCATCTAGTACTTCAGGAAGAGAAGGAAACCAGGGCACAGTCTGCATTACGGAGAACGATCAGAAGATGAAGGTTTAACGCAGACAAAGTGAGGAAAGTATATTGCATTAGAACTTGCCGGTCGAATGTCAAATAGAGGCCATGGCTTCAGCATACACATAGCCCGGCGTAAGTAATACTATTAGAATCAGGGGCGGAATGAAGTTGCAGAGCGATGGACCGTATGAAATTTACTCGTCATTGATCAAAGTAGAAGGATAGAATCGGACTCGACAGTTAACATTGAATATTTGCCATTGATTATTTATTATATTTCACCGGCCTTCCCATTAACATGCGAACGGTGACGTTGTTATACTGTACGGACGATTGCCACCAATAAAGTTATATTTGACGTGGAACGCCAGCGTTGCTGAACTCATTTTCGTTAATATTGATTCTGGCTCCTGTTGATCTGCGATGTTGTTTGACTGGATGGCGAGCGTAATATTAGAAGGAAACAGCGTAGCAGACATGGGTTGGCTCGACGAACGGGAGTCCTAACAACTAGAGGACGTGCCAGACGTCACTTGTCATATTAGTGTGCCTTAATGTCAAAAAGGAAACACCAATGACTCCAAGATATCATCCCAAAACCGTGACAACGTTATATGTTTTCTACTCGTCATTTGTGTTTGCGTCTATACCACTATGTTATGGAAGCTAATCATTCGTCACTACTCTGGACATTCATGTTAAATTTTATTGGATTGGTGCTATTAGTCAACATATATAGTCTCCATGTCAGGAAAGTGAAATACAGTGGAAATTTTAGGAAATCAATGGACCGACCATAGTAACGGATACAGCCAGTTAATCAACGGAATATACATTGTGCATCAATATTTGGATCTTACTAACTCTTTTATGGACATTTCCTAGCAAATCTGCGACGAGGGTTTACATTTTCTACACTACCACAATTTTTCCCCAAAATATTAGGACGTCTGTGGAAGTCAGTCATGATTTTAAAAAAAAAATGTTTTGCGTATCCTTTTACAGGACTTAGCTGTCAACAGCAGCATCTTTCAGCTGTCTGTTGATCTCTTGGCAAGATTACGCTCAGTAGTTTGCCATTGCTTTCTGGGCGGCCGGCTCAGTATCCGCAAGTCACGAGCGGGGGTCGAACCACCTCAGTTCTCGCTCCGCTGCGAGACTCTGCGTGATAAACGGGATTACAGAGAGAAAGTGTTGTAACCCCACAGCCAGAGAGACCGGCCAGTCATGATTTACGGATACCAATTTATTTTCGGACATAAGTTTTAAATTTTGTTTGGAATCAGATCGTCAGCACCGATATCTCCTGCAGCCAAGTGAGAGCGCCGATCTTCATTCGACATTGGTGTGACAAAACGGCAATTCATTTGTGCCTTGTCGGGCGATATTCCACTTTATTCGGCGTCATCAGGGACTTTCCCGGCTATAATTAGATAGGGGATAGCCCAGTAGGAATTTCCATCGGGAATGTTCGAGAAACACCTGGATTTGGATGTCCAGGGTGGCTCATTACAGCACTAACTTCACGTGCTGTTAGAACCTAGAATTCCACTGTGGAAAATAGAGTTTCTCGTGGAGTTGCCACACTTCGTGCAGCACTTATTTTTCGAACGCATTCATACGCACGAAGGAGAAATGCGGCTGGCACAGCTCATTCACTTTCTATCTCTTGTGTGAGAAGGTTCTGCTTTTAAGTAGCAGTGAACCCAGTTCTTCACCCACAACCAAGTTACAGCGGACTGTCAATATTTCACGACCTGCTGGCGTCGATAGTCATTGAAGCTGACTGGAGACAATCAACCGATTCAGGTACGAATTGTAGTAATTAATTTAACGTTGTAATTTGAGCAGAAATTGCGATCGTTCATAGCTAATTAAATATGCGGGCGTCTTGCATAGCTAATGAGTTGACCGATCGATAAGCTAGTTGAGAACGAGGGCAGCGCATAGCGGTGTGTGTACCTGTGTTTACCAGCCGTCGTGAACAGCTGTTTTGTCAACTGCTTAGAGCGAAAAGTCCATTAAAATTGGCAAATTGTGTTACAATGTTATTGATTGATTATAGTTCGTAGTTGCATGTACTATGTTTGCTGTACTGTAGTAGGGAACAGTAAACTATGTTATAGTATGAACTTAATTATGCCAGTCAGTAATTACAGTAGCCGAGCGCTGAAATTAGACAAGGTAAGTTGGTAGATGAAGAGTGAGTTAGTGAATCGCTCATGTGATAGAGAAATAGAGCACGTACGTGATTAACTCTAAGAAGTGATGTAGCTATTTGTGTGTGAACTAAATAGTGAATACATTCGAGGAACTGGGAATTCATACGAAGGTAAGTTCTTCAGTGGTGCTCGAGAGATATACGATGTTGTTATCACGTATATACTAGGTCATGCTATGTACTACTTCTATGAATAATGTACCGACCGCCGAAATGGTTCGACGCGAGATAATATGGCATTACCGTCGCGATGTACATATGCGTTCTTCATGCTATTCTTTCGTGTCCTGTTCTCTTCATACTTGCGTGGGTACGTCAGTGCTGATGTGAGGAAAGTATGGAAGAACAAATAGAGGACGAATGAGATTCGGAGACGAATGGGATATGAAGATTGCGTGTGAGTTATTCTTGTATGAGACTGGTATAACCAGGCCAGATATGAAGTTCGGCCACGGCCAAGGCTAATCCTCTTGGAAAGGCAGAACTGGAGAGAACCTTGAACATGCGGGGAGCATGTTTTCGCTGGAAAGACTTCTTGACTCTAGGGAAGAGTATAACAAGAAGAGTTTCGCTATAGAGCGGGCAGGAGGTCCCACTAGCGAAATGGAAACTGTAGATATGTTATATGGTCATGTATTGTTACTGTATCCCAAGTGATGGTGCCTTGACCATTGTTTGTTTATGATTAGATGTATACTGTAAAGGGGGGGGGGGGTCCAGGGACACCTTACATTGATGTTTAGTTCCAGTTAACTCTTGAACAACTACAGAATGACGTTAGCGACAACCGTTACGTGAATAGGGATAGGTGAAAAGTTAGATCAGACTCGCCATTCTTGATTCTCAATCTGTTTGACGGGCTGTTCTCTGAAAGGCCAGTTGACATTGGACTGAGCTTAATGCATTAATACTATCACCTTAGAGATGTTGCTCTACTTAGTTGTATAACTAGGTAGCTAGACTGAAGGTTGATTTCTCATGGATTTGATGCACATGAGCCAATGTTTGGGCCGAATACTTTCACCGATCGCTCTTACTTTCAGGTGTTGCCTGTTAGAACCAGCCTATTACTAAGTTGCCGGAAACCACTACGTGATCCATGGCGAAGGGTCACAATACCTACTTTACCACGCCTGACTGTGCTACATTATGCAAGAGGGAGAATCACCATGCATGACTCATACTCACCACGTGATTCTAGAACCCTGCTGCAGCACTAGTGGAACTAGATGGTTTGTTTTTCCATATTAGAACTGTGATTAAGACTATTTCAGAATAGAGTTCATCTACCTGAGCAATCTTGCCGGTGTATACTGAAGGTTGATTTACTACGGAGCTATGATGGCAGGCTCACTCAAGAGAGACTTACCAAGGTGGGGTAGGCGCAGCTCTGGGAGCTCATCAAGTCCAAATCAATGTGTTTCCGCCTAAACGTGGGACAGACCAGGCAAAGATTGGCTGTAACCCAAACCAAAGGGACAGTAACTACGTTGGCATTAGTGTTCGGTCATGACTAGACCCACACCAGCTTGCGTATTTTCTTACTCAAACTCGGGATGTTAGACAGGTCAACTCATCCTGGCCTTTATGAACCTTGTATGCTGAATATGAATTAGTTCTTACTCAATCATTCGAACAACCGAGTCATAGAAATAAAGACAATGTATTTTGTTACCAAGCGCAACCATGTTTCAAGATATGTGCTGGACTCCGAGGGAGCCTGAACATGTGACTGTGTAGTGACTATTGAACTCATTTACCGGAACATTGGTGTTTTTCTAGTGACTGTGTTGACTCGTTGTAGTACTGATTCATTACCCACTCAGGGGTAACCAATTCTACTATGGGACCATTAGATTGGTCAAGTGTTACTTCTAGGAACATCTAGAGATCAACTGGGGTCGCCTCAAGGAAGAGGGTCTCCATACCAGGCTGTACGTTGACATCTGTGAAAGTTGGTCACAGCGATTCATCGGGACAGAGCAGACGAGTTCATCCAGCAGTCGGTGGTCCGAAGAGGTAGTTCCTCTGACATCTGATCTTAGCTCTGGGGACGGAGTGGTCTCCAAAGGTTCCAGTTATCAGTCTGGAAGAGAGCCGGGTGAGTGTCGAACCGACTGGACGGAACATCTGTCTCAAACCTGCACGTCAGCCTCATGATGAAAATAGTAGCATCTCTGTCTCTGATTCTGTCTCTAACCTATCCTCTGCTATTGTAAATAGTTTATACTATCAGGGTGTTCATTTCCTACCTATTGTCATTAGGGTAGAATAAACTTTGTTGATGTTGACTGATTCTTTGTACAGTGATTGAGTGTGGTCTCGGACGATACCTCAGGGTTCATTGTCCCAAGGGAGAAGGTAGAGAGTGGGGGTCTAGAATCTGGAGGGGCTTGTAGATTTAATTAAACCATTTGAGGTTAACCACAGAGAAAATAGTGTATCTGCCTGTCCAACCCCTGGGGTTAGAACACACGGGAGTGCTAAGGACCCTTGGGCTTGGTTAATTCTCAATACCCAAGGCAAACCTGTCACACTCCAATCGGAAGAACAGACCAGTGGAATTGTCTGTTGTTGTTTGTTTACGTTCTATCCGGTTGTTTGGAAATTATTTTTTCGGAATCGCTCTCCATGGCCTGTTTGTCGACACCGTCAGTGTGCAGGCGGTTGCTAGGGCTACCTTTGTACCTGATACGTTTTTGTTGTCGGTACAAATGTATGTTCTGTACTGACAGCGGCCAGATCGTTACGAATATTTTATTGTAGCGACCTCACCGTTGTTTCGGACCTGCGTTGTTTCGTAATAGTCTACATCTCTTGTTTCTATGCGTCATCTGTTTCTTTCTATGTACATAAATATGTTTGTTTACGTGACAATTAGTCTATGTCACTGGTAGTAGTTTTATTGTGTCCTGTAGTGTGATTTCATTTCATAGATATACTGTAACAGCACTTTGTCTGCATTATAACAAGGTCATCGTGGTAAGGCGATATTAATTTCATCGTCGGACTTACTACATCGTTGGTCTCGAACACCGTCTTATAGCATTGTTAATCATATTGGCATTCTATTCAACCTGTTACTCTCCTTTTACGCGTTTACTTTTAACCTTCCACACGATCTAGCATTACACACATACATATTTTATTTCAGCTGTTAAGTTTACAGAATATTAATACACCATGTCGTCATTACAAGATTGTATGGATATGGGCGAGAAGTTCGGATTGTCCGGTTATGAACTTAGAGCATGGGCTAAACAGGAATTAAAAGGATTCCATGCACAGCAACGAGAAGAAAGAGCAGAGGCCAAAGAAGCTAAAGAATTACAAGAAGCTCGTGAAAAAGAAGCTAGAGAACTAGAAACAGTTCGCGAAAAAGAGGCTAGAGAACTAAAAGCAGCTTTAGAAATCGAAAAACTGACAGCAGAAAGAGAGAGGCTTGCATTTGAGAAAGATAAACTAGCAGCCGAGTTGGTAATGAAGGGCAAAGAGACAGAAGGGAAATTAAAGGTCAAGACTCTTGAGAAAGAAAAGGAAGCAGAAATAGCTCAAGCAAAATTACAAGCGAAATCAGTAGACCCCATTAAACGGTACCGGGGTCTTATCAGAAATCTGACACAAGGTGATTCTATTTCAGCATGGATAACTAATTTTGAAGTGCTAATGAAATATTACAAAGTATCAACCGAAGAGTGGCCCATACTATTTCACCGTCATTTGGCACTTGAACCTTTGAAGGTCGTGGAGGTGATCCCTGAAAGCCTGCGTACCAACTACACATATATTAGAGACAGAGTCTTGTCACATTTTTCTTTGGATCAAGCTGGTTTACGAACTAAATTTTAACTCTGGCACCAAAGGCAAACCAGACATTCCTAGACTATGTCTCAGAAACAACTTCCCTTTTTGACAAGTGGCTTAAATCAGCTGATGTGGGTTCAGATTTTGAGAAACTCTGTGATCTCATGCTGAGACAAATTGATTTCTTCAGCACCAGAAACGATGTCTACATTTCTTTTGGAGAACACGTGTACGTCAGTCCCGGAAATGGAATACAAAGGTGAGGCATATTATAACGTCCATAGGGATGTGCTTGCTGAAGAAGCTCAACCGAAGTTAGTTATAGGAGCAAGTGTGAGAGTACCCAACCAAAGATACCACAGTAGACCGAACAGATTCTCACAATATGGTCAGCAGTGCAGAGGTAGAGGGCCATACCACATGAGAGGTAAAACACTCAGAGAACCTTATAGACCTTGAAAGGGTTACTTCATGCAATGTCCACATTGTAGATTGCAACATGGTTCCCTTGAAATGTGCGATAAGAATCCCAATTACGACTCTTGCCTCAAGAATTTAACATCTAAGAAGGCCAGTAAGTATGCTTCTTACAAAAATAGTGTTAAATGTTTTGTCTGTAGCACCTACGGGTATATCTCAAAAGATTTAAAATTAGAAAAACATGTAAAGAAGCCAGTGCAGCATACATATTTACTAGAAGTGAAACACACGAATTTAAAGACACTCATGCAGCCATATTAGAGACATTCCCCAAAGACAGACCGTGTAACGTGTGCAAAGAATTCCATGAAGACGGCAACCTGGCATGTGGCGATAATGTACAAGGGGCCAACGCAGTCAACATCCAGAATGGTACTCTAAAAGTCCATCAAGCATGGTTCAATGGATCGATAAAAAACATGTGTCAGGGACACAGGTGCATCCATTATATGAGTAGACCAAAATCTTTAAAGACAAAAGACTACACAGGCAAGAGGTTGCGTGTAGAACTTTTGGCGGTACTATAGAGAAATACAAGATTGCATGAGTCACAATAAAATCCCCATACGTTGAAGATAGAGTGCCAGAAGCAGTTTTACCTAACCCGTCTGTTGGTCTGATGATTGGGAAAATTCCAAATGTTAGAGATCGAAGAAGCGATCGACTGGGAGATCAAATACATACCAGCTAATACACTAACGAGAGCAGTTCGAAAGCAAAAAGAAGAAGAAAATAGGCACACAACATGACAACATACTTTGAAGGACAATACACAGAACCCTTTGTTACTGACGATAAACTTGGCCACAGAACAAAAACAAGACTCCACATAACAAGCATGTTTCAAGAACATACACGAACCAGCCAAACAAGCGAAACATGGTAAATGGGAATGTATTTTAGATAACAACATACTTACCAGACAATACAGGAAGGGAGCAACACTACTCTTCCAAACAGTGCTGCCTAGTCAATATCCCAGTGAGGCACTGAAACTTGCACATGACTCCCCATTTGCAAGTAACATGGGGATAGCCAGAACTACACAAAGGATTTGGCACAATTCTACTGGCCTGGCTATTTGAAGGATATTGGTAGACATGTCCGATCACGCGAGCTATGCCAAAGGACTACGCCGAAAGGTAAACATCCTAAGGCACCAGTTCAACAAACTGATCTGGCATCTTAACCGTTCCAGAAAATAGCGGTCGACATCCTGGGACCACTTAACAAGTCATCAGATCGAGGCAATAGATTTATACAAACAATGATAGATCTTTGCATCAGGTGGCCAGAAGCGATTCCGTTAAGATCTATCATGTCTAGATCCATAGTAGACTCATTTCTGTTAATTTTCAGCATCATAGGTTTTCCTTTGTGTATATTATCCAACAGAGGTAGCCAATTTATTTCTGAAGCTACCCAAGCTGCCATGAAGATATTGGGAATATCTCAGGTGTTCAGTTCTGCATACCACCCAATTTCCAATGGTGTAAACAAAAATTTCAACAGATTCCTGAAACGAACCTTAGCAAAAGTTGCGGCTGAACGGCCCAAAGATTGGGACATTTTATTACGAGCTGTACTTTTCACTTACTGCGAAGTACCACAGGCGAGAAGAGGCTTTTCCCCGTTCGAACTAGTGTACGGAGAAAATCCACGGGGCCCATTGACAATGTACAATGATGTGCTCACAAATAAAGTTCACGACCACCCGAATCGGGAGGCGTACGAGATGGTAACCCATTTAAGGGAGAAAATAATTACAGCATGTCAATTTGCGAAATCAGCACTTCCGAAATAGGTGAAAAATACAGAGTGACAATAGAAAAGCCAAGACAATCGTCTTGAAAGAAGAAGAAGAAGAAGAGGTATGACTACGATTACCCGACCCTAGAGACTGTATCGTCATTTCATGACAGGGTCCATTCAAGGTTGTCAAGAATATCAGTGATGTTGATTATTTAATATATGTCAACGGTAAAAAAAAATATTTCACATTAACATACTGAAACCATACATGGATCGCAATACAGACAATACCCAAACGATACAACAATTACCACACAGAATAGCGGCAGCATGCTGGGTCATTAAGGAACAACAAGATGATGCAGTAACACAACAGATACCGACACCAACTATCAACGGTACTAATAGTTGGAAAGCTGTTTGGGTTAACAAAATCTTGTCGACTCAATATAGAAACAAGTTAACAGTAGCAATACAACAATTTGGTGATATTTTCTGTGATAAACCGGGACGAACTACATTAATACAACATAAAAATCACATTGCTATCACACATTCCAGTCATATTTAAACCTTACCCAATTCCAGTAATTTCTTAGACAGGGTAACAGCAGAAATTCCTTAACTGGATCAGTGTAGCATAATTAGAAAGTCTACATCTAATTATTGTTCCCCGTTAGTTATTGTAAAGAAAACAGACAAATCTTTATGGATTTGTGTTGATTATAGAAAATTCAACGCACTAACGTTATTAGATGCTGAACCCATACCCAATGTCGACGATTTAATCGATGGCATGGCGAAATCAAATTTTTTTTTTTCAAAGATAGTCCTTACTAAGGGATACTGGCAAATGCCTATGGACAGAGATTCAATGCACATCACTGCCTTCGCCACTCAATTAGGTCGTTATGAGTGGGCGTACATGCCTTACGGACTGCAGAACGCACCGAATACTTTAATGCGGATGATGCGCAGTTTTCTACAAGGTATTACCAATGTGGAAACTTACATGGATGATATCTGCATCCACACCACGACTATCGATACCCACACTGAGATGCTGAAACAGGTATTCCAATGAATACGACAATATGGACTAAAAGCTCAATCTAGCAAAGTCGAAATAGGTTACAACGATGTTCAATTTCTCGGGCATAGAATCTCTGATGGATTTCATAAAACAGACCCACATGTGGTCACCAAAATTCTAAACATTAAACCTCCGACCACCAAGAAAGAAGTTAGAAGTGTATTAGGACTCATCAATTACTACCAAAAGTTCATTCCTAATTTCGCTGACCTGACAGCGACTTTTTCAGAACTATTGAAAAAAGGTCAACCCGCTAAAATTAGGTGGACTGAAAATCGTGATGAACTTCTGCAACAGATTAAGGATCTTTTCAGTAATTGTCCAATTCTGAAACTACCTGACATCTCGAAAGACTTCATTATTCAGACTGACGCGAGCTTATATGCAATTTCAATTCTTTTGCAAATTTATGATGGTAAATTACATCCTGCTCTGTACTTTAGCAGAACCTATCAGAAACTCAAAAGAAATATGCTGTCACTGATCTTGAAGCTTTGGCTCTGATAGAAAGCGTCAATAAGTTTTATAAATATCTGCAAGGGAAGAAATGCCTTGTTCTTTCTGACAATAAGCCTGTACAAGTCTTTAAAGATGGACATCCAAAAAAAAAAAAAAAAAACAACAGAATACCCATATGGTCTCTTCTTTTGCAAGATTATGATTTTGACATCTGTCACATACCGGGTAAAAATAATAACCTAGCGGATCTGCTTAGTAGACTACAGAAATCTATACAGATATAACACTTTGTTACATTCTGCGTGCATACATGTTAACATGGAGTAATCCAGTATTCCGAATAATATTTTCACTTCTGAATTCCCGTATAGAACGCTTCCAAATAAGCAACAGACAGTTTGCCATATGTTATTTAATTAGGATAATTATTGTCAGATGGGTACAGATTTTTCCAATTCGATTGATTGCCAGATTGTATAGAGGACGATTGTGAAGGCATTCGGACCTTGTCAGCCCGACACTACTCTGAGTGATGTGATATAGTGACGTCAGACTTTTGTTCGAGTTGATCGTCATCTTCTAAGTCGATGCGATAATTTGGGGCAACACCAACGGTCATCTACACTACGAGATAACGAACTCTATTACATTGATTGCACATATTATTTACATCCATGATAACGTTAATGTCATGGACCATACTTAACGGCCATTATTATACTACCATTTCACGAACACATATATGCATTATGTACGTCATGGTTCACTCATCACACCGTCGATGAGAGGGTCATGTCAGTCAAACATTTAACTATCATACACTTACCATTTATGCATCATGGAACGAGTGTTACTATTATATAAAGCTATAAGCTTTTACAATGTTAGAACATTACAACAGAGATTTGTTGTTTGGTATGGTAGAGATAATTTTGATTGCAAAACACAGTGAAATGAAACATACACGATTTCATTTCAAAACAACAAACACACAGAACATTACAGACTGAGCATAACTGCATATGTACTAGGGCTGAATAGCATGACTGAGTTTGAGTATTCTAAATGTGCAAATAATATGATTTTCCAGTTAATTTCAGGTTCGAGATAATATTACGATAATTATTAAGTTTTTATTATGAATTATGCTTAAAGTACTAATATTTCAGTGTGTAGGATTAATGGTTTATACACATAAGTGTTCCTGATACTCTGATGGTGGTTAACACTGTGAATATTTCACCTCATACGTATTATTGAGGAGGCAAACTAAGTTTACATACCCAATAGCAGGGCTAAGGCTGACACACAAGTCAAAACCACCCACAATCATAGTTCAAAAGAAGAAGATTAGGCTACAATTATTGTTGTCGCATTGTATAATTTTACATGACACATTGCGGATTGTCAATATGATGTTACAATGTTATTAATTTCAGACAAAATTTCATTTTAATGCAACAATTACGGTTATAGAATTATGTTGATGACACCCATCCACGTTAATAGGCATACGGAATATCGAGCTATAGAACCAAGTCGACAGAATAGAAGAGAAACGAAGAAGCATATGACCTCAGATCTCACATTTAGAATTGGAGGACACAAAAAGGCCATGAGAACTCCTACGATGCCACTTGAAAGACAGCTACGAAGGCAGAAAACCTCACCTATCGAATTTTTAAGCAAGTAAAGGTCAAACGGTAACCACTAATGACAAGATAGCAAGTATGATAGGGAAAGAAAAGTCATTGATGTATACGTACATTCTACATGTCAAACTCTAATACTAATACAGCGGGAATGGTACCATTTAATCACACACGTCCCCTCGATCAGGTTTATTAACTTTGGTTGGGGATGCTTGTCTTTAGGTCGAATGAGGGACTACTACGCGGAGGCCGCTGGACCTTATAAAGCTCATAGATTAGTTAGCACAGCCCTCCCATAGGCTCGTGCTACAAGGGTGTAGATAGAAGTGCGTGCCCGTAATATAATAATAATTTTTTAAAAGAGATTTTGTGTGATTAATAGGAGACCATACCATCATATTAGCACAATTATAGGTGTGTTGGAATATATATATATATATATATATATATATATATATATATATATACCAGTCCAACATGAGGAAAATGCGATTGCAAACCGTAGCTACAAGCATAAACACACCACAGTCCTAAACGGTACAACGCCTAACCGCCATATACAACATAATATGACGATGTTTTAGCTGTTTAAAACATCGCTACGTTCCAATGATGCATTCTCTGTATGATTTTTGATTTAATATGTCTTGGTTTCCAAAGCAAATCCATTTAAATATGTCTTGTTTTTTCGTCTATTCATCTTGCACAAACTAATGACTGGAGCAGTTTAAAGTCTTCAAGATGTGATGCAACCGTATATCACACATTAACTACAATACTGTTTCTAAAGCTCATTAGCATAGCTAGAGATATTGCATTGTCTGTTTTGATTAATACAATTTAAGATCATCTCTCTGGAGCTGCAGTAGCTGATTGTATACACAATCTTATGATCAATATTCTTATATTATAGAATACCCTTCAACAGCTGGTTCTCCGATTTCCATTGCCCAGGCGTGCCCTGAAGAGGTCACTTCAGTACCGCTTAAAGCGGTGGCGCAATACGGGAAGCAGCATTTGCTGGTTATAAGTCTTAATGCTCGATTGGCGTAGAGCAAGGCGCCAGGGGCTACTTCTGACGGTGGGATAGATCATCGTATCTCACTAGACAGCTACCGCCCGCCTAAGCTGGGCAACCCCCAGTCAATAAGGTGTTGTTCGCCACTGTTCATCTGCTCCTGAGGGTCTGTGGAGCTTAGGGGGGAAATCCTGACACATGGACCGCAATCTATACACCTAGCAACAAGAAAGAAAAACAACAACCGGCCCTAAGGCTGGGAACATAGAACGTAAGAACCATGACCCCTGGCATCTCAGACGATCTAAACGAGATTGTGGATGCCCGCAAAACTGCAGTGATAAACAACGAACTACTAAGACTGGGGATAGACATTGTCGCCCTGCAAGAGACGAGACTCCAAGAATCTGGAAGCATCAAGGAGAGGGACTTCACTTTCTACTGGCATGGCAAGCCGTGCGGAGAGACCAGGGAGCATGGAGTTGGCTTCGCTATCAGAAACAAGCTGCTTAATTTCATCACCCACCAAGCGATGGCACTGAAAGAATATTGAAGCTCCAACTCCAGACAAAGGCTGGCCCAGTTAGTATTATAAGCGTTCACGCCCCAACACTAACTGCAGCATCAGAATCTAAAGACAAGTTCTATGACGGCCTTAGCAAAGAAGTCAGTGAAACACCAGAGAAACAAAAAATTTTTATCCTGGGGGATTTCAATGCCAGGGTTGGCTCCGACTACAAATTTTGGCCTTCATGTCTAGGACAGTTTGGCGTTGGGAAGATCAATGACAATGTACAACGTCTCTTGGAATTCTGCAGCTAACATAATCTGTGAGTGACCAACACCTTCTTTGACACTAAACCACAACACAAGGTGTCATGGAGGCACCCCAGATCAAAGAACTGGCACCAACTCGACCTGGTGCTCACTAAACGCAGCAACCTCCGCAATGTACGGCTGACTCGCAGCTATCATAGTGCTGACTGCGAAACCAACCATTCACTCGTCTCCAACATGGTGAAGATAAAGCCCAAGAGAATCTACAGAAGCAGAACAGAAGGAAGACCACGCATTGACACCAGCGGCACCCAAAATAAAGAGAAGGTCAACAAATTCATGCAGGTTCTAGCGGATACTCTGCCTGGCCCCACAAACGGAAATTCCACCGAGAGAAGGTGTCATTTTCGCGACACCATCTACAATACAGCACTATTAACATTTGGCAAAAAGCAAACTAAGACAACCGACTGGTTTGAAGCACACTCTGAAGAGATGCTCCCAATCCTGGAGATAAAGAGACATGCATTCTCAATGTTGTACACATGCTTTCTGGCATGGCACATAATTGATTGATTGATTCTTAATGTATAAAACATCACCTTCAGAGAAAACACTGCAGGCGTTGCGAACGGCCAGAAATAGAGGACAACAGATGGCAAGAAGATGTGCGAACAGGTACTGGCTACAGCTCTCTGCTCAAATTAAAACTTGTGCAGACACTGGAAATATAAGAGGAATGTACTAGGGCATCAAGCAAACTGTCGGTCCAACAAAAAATAAGATGGCCCCTTTACGATCAACTGAGGGGGCAATCATAAAAGATCGAGCGAAACAAATGGATTTTGGGTTGTCAACGTCTTATACATATAAGTATCCCGTCGTTCTAACGTGACTGTGAGTCTTCCTACATGCACTCAGTGAGATACAAAACATTTGCATTAGTGTAACATTATTTATTCCTGCAAACGTCAATATCAGTTACATGAATACACATTATCATTACCCAAATAATTATATCACAAGGAATTATATCACAACTAATTATATCTACAACAATGGCAAGTGTCACTCAGCCATAGCAATCATTCGTGCGTTCATAACACAGTTCAGTTTCATTCCTCGCAATTAATAACTCGCTGCTATTTTCGCTCAGCAAGGCTAGTTTCACACCGGCAATTAGTACACTCGCTCACTCAATCGCACACGTCTTTCCTCTAGAACGTCCAAGTCCAGTCTGCCCCTTCTGGTGCTCGGACCGATAGTCACGTGGTGCTTGACCGCGTGCCCTAAGTGATAGTCGTGCTGCGTCGGGTGTCTCGCCGTACTAGATGTCATGTCCTGTAGTCTCCGGTCTTTCAGTGCAAGGTTTACTGTAGGTCAAGGACGTAGTCCTGTCTATATCCATGTGTCCTGTTTATATCCTTGTGTCCTGTTTATATCCATGTGTCCTGTTTATAGCTGTCAGTCTTGAAATCTCGCCTGTGTCTTGTCTATGACATATCTATTGACCTGTCTATGACATATCTATTGTCCTGTCGTATGACCTCATCCGCACTCCCCAACACGCTAACATGGGTAGAACACTACTCAGAGCTATACTCAGTGGATAACACTGTCAGTGAAAAAGCTCTGGAAGCTATCGATCAACAGTCCGCCATGCATGCCCTGGATAACGAATCTTGCCTGACAGAAATCAACGAAGCACTAGACTCTCTCAAATCCGGCAAGGCACCTGGAAAAAAATAGTATTCCACCTGAAATTTTAAAATGTAGCAAAGAAACAATCATCCCAGAACCGTATGCAATATTTCAGCTCTGCTGGAAAGAAAAATCAGTACCACAAAATATGACAGACGCAAACATCGTTACCCTTTATAAAAACAAAGGCGACAGAAGCGACTGCAACAACTATCGCGGCATTTCCATACTCAGCATTGCAGGTAAGATTTTTGCAAGAGTAATCCTTAAAAGATTACACATTCTTGCTGAAAGAATCTACCCCGAATCGGAGTGCGGATTTAGACCCAACAGGTCCACCATCGATATGATTTTCTCACTCCGGCAGCTCCAAGAGAAGTGCAGAGAACAGAGGAAGCCATTATATGTTGCCTTCATCGACCTCACAAAGGCATAAGCAGGGCTGCGTGCTTGCTCCTACACTCTTTGGTATCTTCTTCGCCGTTCTCTTAAGGCAGGCATTTCGGACTGCCACTGAAGGCATATACCTCCACACAAGATCTGATGGCAAACTTTTTAAGACTCAAGGCAAAGATCAAAATAAGATCAAGAATGCGTAAGAGAACTACTTTTTGCAGATGATGCAGCACTGACTACTCATACAGCAGAAGATCTCCAAAGGCTCATAGATCGTTTTGCAGCCACCTGCAAAGACTTTGTGCTCACCATTAGCCTAAATAAAACACAGGTGATGGAACAAGATGTTGGTGCGCCTCCGTCAATCAAAATTTCTAATTACGAATTGAAGATCGTCCACGAGTTTGTGTATTTGGCAATATCAGATAATCTTTCATTAGAGACAGAAATCGACAGACGCATTGGAAAGGCAGCTACAACATTTTTCAGGCTAGCTAAAAGAGTTTAGGAGAATAATAGACTAACAGAGCGTACAAATGCTCAAGTATATAAAGCTTGTGTTGTTAGCACACTGCTCTATGGGTCTGAATCCTGGACCCTGTACGCAAGACAGGATAGGAAGTTGAATTCCTTCCACATGAGATGTCTGAGACGTATCCTGGGCATAACATGGAAAGACCACATAACAAACAAACACGTGCTTGAAAGAGCAGATATTACCACAGTGCACACCCTCCTCAAGCAGAGACGCCTACGGTGGCTAGGCCACGTATCTCGAATGGAGGATGAATGTATTCCCAAAGATCTCCTATACGGAGAACTAGCCACAGGAAAGAGGCCAACCGGAAGACCCCAAATGCGATATAGAAATGTGTGTAAACAAGATATGAAAACCATTGGAATAGATCCAGACACGTGGGAAAGAGTTGCAACAGACAGATGCTCCTGGAGAAGAGATGTACGAAACGGACTGGTGCTCTTTGAGCGCAATCTGATCCAATAAACTGAGGATAGGCGGCACAGGCTTAAAACGCAGTCACTTACTGCGGGACTTGCCTTGTCTTACAGATGCGGAAACTGTGACAGGGATTGTCACTCTCGCATTGGGCCATACAGTCACCAGCGGTGCTGCCAGGTACCTCCCAAGCGGCACAACTATATAGTCCTTCAGGACTGAAAGAGGCCTACTACTATAGAATACCACGTCTATAACTACACACATATCACCTTTTGGAGTCAATAAATTTCATCAAGATTTCTTACAATTTAATTTGTAACTGTCTGTGGATTATAAAGGTATCCTAAACATCATTAAGATCTTTAAATTGGATTATTTCCGTGTCTGAAATCCTAGTCTTCACAGAGAAAATAGATGAATACCAGATAGTTGAAAACGTGTGAGTCTGTGTGTGTGTGTGTGTGTGTGTGTGTGCGCGCGCGCGTGCGAGATCGTGCGTGCGCATTGCTCGTATGTTAATATTTGCACATTGTCTCCTGAACAGGAACGACAAAACAAATTGTTTTAACTGAATGTGTCATTCTGTATAACTCATCATATCATGTCATCTCATCTTGTTCCTCTTTTACTTTGCGTTTTTTTTTTTGGGGGGGGGGGGGGGATGGGGGTAAGCATAAATAGCGAGAGTGTGCCTTTTACAAGGGATTCATGTATGGAGAGATTCTCATGGAGTCTGCAGTTAACCTCTGTCCATCATTTACGTTGCCGACCACTTCATCTGCTTCCATTTGGTCTGTACAACATTGATCGTTGTGGTATACTGTTAGTTAATAATCTAGTTACATGGCCAGACCATTTAACTTGCTGCCTTCTGATAACATCTAGCTCTGCTATAAATCTCACTTTATCCGTGATTTCGTCATTTCTTGATACATTGAGTATTCTTTCAAGGAATCTCATTTCTTTTGTGATTTTATTCTCTTTTTCTGTCATTGTTCAGGTTTGGCATTGGTAGCATAGTGTTGGTAGGACGATTGTATTGTAAAGCGCTGTCTACGTAACTATTGATACGTGTTTGTTCTTTAGTATCGGTACCGTGTGTCCAATGAGATGGTTTGCCTTACTGCATCTATTTTCGATCTCGTCTTCTGATTTTCCACCTGATGATACTATACTTCCTAAGTACTTGAAGCGCTTTACTTTTTTCAGGGTTGATTTTTAGATAAATCTTTGTTGTTTACTCTTTTTTGGTTATAGTCATTACCTCTGTTTTACTGATGCTAATTTTCATGTTATGTACCTTATACATTTCGTTTAGGCTATTCAGGCAAGCTTGTTATTCTTCTTCTAATTTTGCTATTAGTGCTTGATTGTTCGAGGGGAACAGACCAAGAGGAAGACCGAGAGGAAAATACCTGGATGGCTTGGCCACATGGCATGGATGAGACAGGAACACTGAGCTTATCCACGACTCTGGTGATCGAGTGAAATGACGAGAGTCATGAAAGCCCACGCTTTCCGGCATGGCACATGATTGATTGATTGATTGCTTGATCGTCCGCAAATAGGAGTTATTTAATAGTGTAATTTGCCGTTGGTTCCTCGTCTGTGTACTGTTCGTAATCCGGAGTTCTTAAGGTCTCCGGCTGGTTTCTTTATATATGCTGTCTATATGGCCAATAAGGAGGATAGGATACAATCTTTTTGTACTCCGGTGTATACAATAAGCTACTTGATCTTATGGTGAGGAGTTCTGAGGGTCCTCCATGTGATCTCACTATGCATGCACAGTTGTTGTATAAGCTTCTACATAAGTTTGTTAGATGTGTACTCATTCCACATCATTTACGGATTTTCCATAGCCTGTTTCTATCTACTCTATCTAATGCCTTTTCTTGGTCGACAAAGGCTAAGTAGAGTGTTTCATTCAGTTCGATTGATTTTTCTATAAGTTGTCCAAAAGCAAAGATGGCATCTATGCATCCTTTGTTTTTCCTATATCCAAATTGTGTTTCACTTAGCTGGGGTTCTACTGTAGTTCGAAATCTTTTCTCAAAAAGTTTGCTAAATACTTGTCTAGTGTGACTCAACTGAGATATGTCTCTGTATTGTGTGTAGTCTCTTTTACAACCTGTGATGGAACGCTTCGGATAATGCCAGAATGCATCTCTCACTCTACAACAAAGATGGAATAAAGGAGGAAAGAGCAGATAGACAAATAAAACGTGACGCTTGGCGTTTAGAAATCTGTGACGCAATTTGGCGCCAGTTGAGATGTCGTACAAAGCGAAGTCTGGTTTCTGTCATAGAGTTGTAAACTCGCGCACTACATCAGAGGAAAAGGGCGAAGAAAGGTAACATTCCTACTTCATAAAACCCACAAGTTTACACGTAGGCGCATAAGCTCAGTCTAACTGGGGACTTTCTGCCGGACAAACATGCTAACTTGCTAACGGTGGTGTGAGCAGACCACCATCACGACACCAACTTGCAAACGGAGATAAAGAAAGTTTACATGCTGACACATAAACACCAGGTTAAACAATATAAAATGACACAAAGTGGTGCAGCTTTACATAATAGAGTTACGACACATACAGAACGTTGCAGCGGTTAGCCTTCATCAGCAAACAAACACATTCACAAACACAACATACAGTCAAGGAGAACTCCTGTGACTACATTAGAAGGTGATGACAGGACGAGAGGAACAAATGCATGGAACAATAGAAGCAATGAAGAGAAAATAAGAATTGAGAAAAATGTTAATTGAAAAGAATGTTAGTTGAAGAAAATGTTTAATAGAAAAACTGTTAATAGAGAAAAACACTGCATACTCACCTCACGTACGGATCTGAAATGACTACGAAACTCTCGGGTGTAGTTGTATACGGTGCTAGATGTTACGGTTCAGTGAGCACATGTTGTTTGTCCATCAAGAATGATGATGACCATTCATTTCATCCAGTGGGGTTGAAGGTGTGGAGCCGTGGGTTCTAAGATGGCTGATAAGGCCTATTTTGGCTCGAAATGTTCTTTGACAATGTGGGCAAAGAATGCTTGACTTCTCTGGAGGAGGATTTCCTGCAGTGGTTTTTCTGTCCTGCCTTTTCTTCACAGCTCTTGCAGTCCTGGTTGCCTCACATATGACGGCACCCTTGCGTAATGATGCACGCCACGAATTTCGGTCTCTGGCTGCAGCCTCTCACGTGTCATGATGAATTCCAAAAGCATTCAGTGAAATTTTCAGAGTGTCTTTAAAACGTTTCCTCTGGCCACCTTGGGAGCGTTTACCACAACGCAGTTCGCTGCAGAAAATTCGTTTAGGAAGCCTGTGATCTGGCATGCGGGTCAGGTGACCAGCCCAGCGAATCTGATTCTTCATCAGTAGAGTGTGGATACTGGGCATGGATGCTCTTTCTAGGACTTCAGTGTCTGGAATCTTGTCTTGCCATTTAATCTTCAGTAGCTTCCTTAGGCAGACTGTGTGGAAGTGGTTTAATTTCCTAGCGTGTCGCTGATAAACAGTCCAGGTTTCACAAGCATATAGCAGTGTGGATAATACAACTGCTTTGTAGACTTTTAGCTTTGTTTGCAGGCTTATTCCAGTTCTGTCCCATACATTCTTGTACAGTCTGCCAAAGGCTGCACTGGCCTTGGAGATTCTTGCATTCACTTCGTCATCGATTGTGGCAGCTTGTGACACAGTGCTGCCAAGATAGGTGAATTTGTCCACAACACTTAGTCTATGATCATTCACTTTGATATTCGGCACAGTGTGATTATTCCCTGGAGCTGGCTGGTACATAACTACAGTCTTCTCCAAGTTGATATTGAGCCCAAAGTTGGCACAGGCATGTGAGAAAGCTGAAACATTATGTTGCATGTCCGCCTCTGAGTTGGCGTATAGAGCGCAATCATCAGCAAACAGGAGCTCTCTGACGGTGCCGCTGTCAATTTTGGTTTTAGCTTTCAGCCTTCTGAGATTGAATAACTTTCCATCCATACGGTAGTTGATGTCTATTCCAATGTCGTCGTTCTCGAAGGCATTCATCAACATGGCTGAAAACATGAGGCTGAACAGTGTTGGTGCCAGGATACATCCTTGCTTCACTCCATTGGTTACAGGAAAGGGTTCAGACAGTTCACCATTTTCCTGTACTCTTGCCTGCATGCCGTCATGAAATAGCCGCACTATTTGGACAAACTTTCGTGGACAGCCATATTTTGCCATAATCTTCCACAGTCCTTCTCTGCTGACTGTGTCAAAAGCCTTGGTAAGGTCAATGAAAGTGGAGAACATTTCGCAGTTCTGTTCCTGACATTTCTCTTGCAGCTGCCTTGCTGCGAAAATCATGTCAACAGTTCCACGTTCTTTTCTGAAGCCACATTGACTCTCAGGAAGAAGACCTTGATCGAGATGGGCTGTGAGGCGATTGAGAAGAATTCTGGCGAGTATCTTCCCTGCAATTGAAAGCAAGGAGATGCCTCGGTGGTTGTCACAGGATTGGCGGTTTC
>OY992891.1:45838931-45876901 GCA_963921405.1 Cepaea hortensis
CGGCCCTGTTTGCTCTTCATTCACTTTTTATATTTTTCCTGTTTGTCTTTTACAGCGTTCTTTACCTCAGCATTCCACCAATTTGTTATTTTATGTATCCGTGTTTTGCTTTTTTTTTTTTTTTTTTTTTAGTGGCTCCATATGTAAATTTTGCAGTATTTAAAATGCTTGATGTAAACATCTCCCATTCTTCTTCCACTGGTTTTCTTCCTATACATAGTTTTACAAAGAGTTCAGTTAGTTCGGTCTCATATTTCCTCACATTATAACACTCGACCAAATTGTATATAGTCGTGGATCAGCGTGGATCAGCTCCGTGTTCCTGTCTCGACCATGCCATTGGCCAAGCCATTCAGGTATTTACTTCTCGGTCATCCCCTTGATCTCTTCCCTTCGATCTTGCCAGTCGTCACCTAGGTCTGCAAGTCATTTCTTCTCATAACATGCCCAAACAATTTTGACTGTCTACGTCTAATGACTCTAATCAGTTTACGATCTTCATTTGTTTCTTGAAGGACCTGTTCATTGATTTTTTTGTCTGTCCATGGTATTCTTTGCATTTTCCTCAGAAACCACATTTCCACAGCCGTCATCTGTTTTTCAGCTTGACTATTTATTGTCCACGCTTCACATCCATATAAATATATAGGTTCTATGTGGATCTTCAACACTCTTTTTCTCGTTTCAGTTGATATCTTTTTATTGGTCTGTGTTTTTCATCTTGCAAAAGGCTACCTACGCAATGGCAGTTCTTGTTCTAATCTCTTCATGTCATCTCCCATCAGATGTTATGACTATGCCGAGATAACTGTATCGATTCACTTGCTTTAGAATATGCCCATTTACTCGTATATCACATTGTGGCATTTCCTTCTTCCCAGTGACTATCATAATCTGTGTCTTCTTAATATTCAGTTCTAACCTTAGTTGTTCACTCTGTGCAACAACCGCATCTACTATATGTTGCAGGTCCCGTTCTTTGTCTGCAATCAAGACTGTGTCATCTGCATATCTAATGTTATTGATGTATCGTCCATAGGAGTAGTACCACCGTTAATTTAATGTAGCAAGTATCATTCACAATTGTGTAATTAATTACAAAAAAGCTAATGCATGTGACATGTCATTCTAGAACCTTACACATTAAAATGGGTTACTTTCATCTGCCCTTCATTGTGAATGCGGCTCACCACATTTGGGCATTTCTGACATGGATAATACCATTGTTCATAATGTCAACCCATTGGTTGTACCTTTGTCAATGTGTGTAGTTATGCCCTCTTCACTGTGCTAAAACTACGGTTCGTTTATGTATATATTACTAATGCTATATTTTTATCGGGCAGCTTTGAAGTATACAGTAGGGAAGGATGTTCGACTGAAAGACTTCTGCAGATGTATTTGCACGTTTTTAACATCAGACAAAAATCTCAAGTCAGAATTTGTCTTTCATGTGTACGATATAAATGGAGACGGTGATCTCAGCTACGTGGAGTTATTTAGAATGGTTAAGGTGAGAATATATCCCTCATGCTAATTGAACGTCAGTGAAAATATACTATATGTTTTACAGTATGCGTGTGCCTTGATATGCACGCATGTATCTTTTTTAATGCAAAAAGATGTGTTGTTGTATAGTGCTCTGTTTTCAATATGCATGTTCTAATAAGATATGCATGTCCCAAATTTCATATGAACATCCTAGAGGATATCACTCCTGTGGTTATCCATTTTCTAAAGTACACGGATGAATGTGCATGTACTGAAGTACACTGGTGAATGTCCATTTTCTAAATCACGGGGGTACGAATGTTCATTCCTAAAAAATATGGGTGCGAATATGCATTCCTAAAACAGAGGGGTGCGAATGTACAGTCCTAAAACACAGGGTGTGAATGTTCATTTATAAATAGGAGGCAGAATTTGAATTATTGTGTTGTTCATACTTTGTGGGTATTGGCAATGAGAAATCATGAAGTAGTAATAAAAGGCCTAGCTACCGTGCTGGGGTTGTTGTTCGGACAATGGTTGGGCCAGTGATGATTAAGGGAGAATCACTGTTCCCGCATTGAAAAGGCATACTCCCCCTCCTGTCTTGAGGACATTGATCCGCTTGTTGCCATTCTTCATCATTTATGAAAATACCCCTTTACAGCCCCCCCCCCCCCAAAAAAAAAATACTATCTTTCGCAAAACCACCCAAAAACACACACACACACACACACACACACACACACACACACACACACACACACACACACACACACAAACAACTACATAAGATCTCCTAAACTGACCAAAACGTCATGTCTTGACAAATCATTCCGGCAACTGCACACAAACAATGTATTTCTCCTGCCAACATCTCCTTGAGCTCATTCATTAACATAATTTACGTTCATATGAATTATCTTTGCCTCACAAATAGAAAGGCTCACCTTCAGCGCGAACAGTGATGTGATGTCACTCAGGTGGTGGTTGGTACTGATGTTACCGGGGATTGGGGAGGGGGCGGGATTTTACCGTTTCCTGTCCCTGTCTTGTGTAGATGTTACTTCTCCGCGACAAAGCGTGGGCGATATCGATTTCTAGCCCTTGTTTAAAACACCGGCGTTTCTAATTTTCTAAAGGGGAAACGGGGGAGATGGTGTAATGTCACTTTTAAGAATCAAAGTGTGCCCTCTTTAACACTGTGAACTTTGATGGAAAAAATGTCCTCTTTGTTCGGAAAGGGGTTGATTGGCGCTAATGTTTAGAAATGTCACCAAGCTCCCCACTAGGACAGTTTTCATCAGGAGAACTGAAATATCAGCCAAGACACTCTTCCGAATTTCTGTTTCATTTTGCCTCTATCTCAGTTACAGTATCAGGAACAGGATGACTTCGGAGGAAGTCTGCTCCAACATTCAATTTGCCAGGTACGTACTCGATCTGGAACGAATATGGATGCAAAAGCAGAGACCATCTCATGAGTCTCGCATTCAAATTCCTTGAAGCTGCCAGAAACATCAAAGGTTATTGGTCACTGCACTGTAAATTGTTTCCCATACAATTAGGCTTGGGATTTTTCCACGTCCCAAACCACTGTCAAACATTCCTTCTCGGTGGTAGAATACTTTCTCTCTGCTGATTTCAATTTTCTACTAGCATAGGCAACCGTAAACATTACTGAGTGCTCATTTACCTTTCTCTAATGAGGTGTAGCACCAATTCTTGCATCAGTCCTCATAATAAATGGGCAATTGAGATCTTTAAGATGAAGTACTGGTTTGGCAGTTAATCCCTTCTTGAGAGCTGAATAAGCTTTCTCACATTCGGCCGACCATATCCCTTTTTCAGGCTCCTTTTTTTCCTTGTAAGGTTAGTTAAAAGAGCTGTTAATGAAGTGAAATCTTTGGAGTATCTTTAATAGAACCAACACAATGAAACAAAAGATTTAACATCATTCTTGGTTCTTGGTCGAGGTGTTTGTTAAAGCTTCTCAATATTTCCTTCATGAGGAGTCATGTATCCTTGAGATATCGTATTTCCAAGAAAATCCAATTGTTGGAATCCTATATGACACTTCTTTGGCCGTGCTGTCAAACCAGTTTCCCTCAAACGTTTAAAAAGAAGCTGGAGTGCCTTACGATGTTCCTCAAATGTTTCAGTAGCAATCAGGATATCATCCATAAAATTGCTGATTGCTGGATGTTGAAGTGGTTTGAGTAATTTCCTCATCATTCAAGTGAAGACACTAAGAGCAATACTCAAACCAAAAGAGGTACTGAACGCCAACCATGGACGAACTTCTTATCTTACAGGAATCTAATAGTATCCCTTACTGAGATATATCATAGTGAAGTGATTGTCGCTGCTGAGACTAGTGAAGAGTGGTTTTGATCAGGCAGCGATTCGGCCTGAAACTCCGTTATAGCATTGAGCTGTAGATAATGATGCACAATCTATGCTTTCCATTCGGTTTTTGCAGCAAAACCACACTTGCACTGTAAGGTGATTCAGATGGAGATATGATTCTAGATGAAAGCATCTGCTGGATGTCTTCTCTTAAAGCTATCATTTTGGCATAGGGAGCTGGGTAAGTTTTGACTCGCACAGGTGTGAGGTCAATCAATTTCATGTCGAATTTCTGAATCTATAAGTCCTGGCTCGTTGGTAAATACTTCTGCATAATTAGTTACGAGATCTTGAATCTGCTGCTACTAATCCTAGATTAGTGTAGGACTGATGTCCACATCCCGATAAGTTTCTTTAGCTTGCATAGGATACTCTATACCCATAGTGTTTCCATGGTCTACTTCTATAGCCACTGCCAAGGCCATTGTATGTGCTGTATCGGTGGTAGGCCTTTCATTATATTTCCTCAACAGGTTTATATGAAAAATTTTAAGTTTTTCTCTGATGAGAATTCTATTGTTAGTGCGAGGAATCTTCTCGGTCACTTCATATGGTCCTATGCAACCGGTCTGCAATTTGTTCTGGCTGGTTGGGAGAAGTAACAGCACTTTCTCTCCAACCTCCAATTCTCGAAGCTTTCTTGTTACAATAGCGAGCAATTCTACGTCGAGCTAGCCGTAGATTGTCTGACGCTAATTTCCAACCATGCTGTAGACGTGATTTTAGCGCAGCCACATAAGTGGACGCAGTTACAACTGTCTCATCAACTTGATCATCAGTCCATTTTCGAAGTAAAGCTTTGAATGGTCTTATAATCGGTCGACCAAACAACAAAGTTGATGGTGCAAGCCCAGTTTAGTGATGGGTACCTCCCTGAAGCGAATAATGTTGCGAGTACATAAGTATCCCATGTCTCTGGATTTTCATGAGCTAACGTTCTAAAAATGGAGATAAGGATACCGTTAAATCGTTCCACTGTCCCATTCCACGCGGGTTGATATGGATACGTGTGAATGTGACGAGAATAGAAGAGTCGGGAAACTGCCTCCATAAGCCTCCCTCGGAACGGTGATCCATTATTAGTTAGGATACTACGTGGAATTCCTAACCGAGTAAATATGCCAAGCAAAGCATCAGCTACATGCTTTGAATAGCTGGATGTCATAGGCACTAACTCGGCCCACATCGAGCAAGTGTCCACAAGTGTGTGTGTGTGTGTGTGTGTGTGTGTGTGTGTGTGCGCGTGTGTGTGTGGGATCGTATATATATATATATATATATATATATATATAACACACACATATATATCAGTTCCTTCTCTTCGTTCAGTTGTGAAGTCCAGCTATATCCACAGCCACTCTTTCAAATGGTGTGCCTGTAATGGGCTTCTCCCCTAAGGTTGCTGGTGCTTTCCGGTGCTTTGGGGCAACTCTCTGACACTGGGGACATGACTTGACATAACGTAATATGTCTGCATTCATTCAATGCAGTAGTAGTGTGTAGAAATCCTTTGCGTAGTAGCATTGACTCAATGTGTCCACTAAATAGTAGACTATTCCCCATATCTAGATTTTGAGCTCTATAAGAAGAGAAGGGACAATGATTTGCGCATGCTCCTGTCCTACCTTTTATTCCCTTATATGAAGATATGTATTCTTCATATACATTTCACCTTTATATGGTGGTGACTGTGCTTTAGACAGTTTATGAAAACATGCCGCTAAGTTGCTGCCTGATGCCTGGGCTTGTTTCGATTCCTCTGGTTGACGATTCGTCACTGTCGTCCACGCTGGACCTTTCCTAATTTGCTGTCTAGTCGTCATGGTGGCGATTATCACAGGCGGTAAAGGATCTCCTAAAAAGACTTAGCGATATTCCAACACAGGGTAGATTGGGTAATCTAGGACCGTTGCTCTTATTTCGCCAGTCACATAATATGAAATTATGTTTACATTTGCCATTGGTAACTACATCGGGGCTGAGCTTTTTAAAAGCCCTGGAGTTCAATTGTTTCCTCAGTGACTTGATAAGAGTTCACAAACGAGGTTGCAACACTTTCATCAAATTGTAGACCAGTGTCGTATACACACGTGGTAAATCATCCGTTAAGTGTAACTGATTTGATGACTGGAAGTTTGACATGGTGTCTTTATTCTCATCTTAAGCTGGGTGGTAATCAGTTTTCACCTCTTGGTCTCCGGTTTTGCCTTACATGCAGCGGTATGAGGAGAGGTTTTACGACGGCATTCTTTTGAGTGGTGACCTATAATATTACATTTTAGACAATACTGTTTCCCTTATCTCAATGCATATTGGCTTATTTTAACTTGCCATTATTTTCATTGGGCTTCTGAGAATTGTCATGTGAGATAGTTACAGTCTTCTGACGAGCACCTCGATATCTCTTCTGTGATTTTCAAATCTCTCTGCCATGGTAATAATAGCATACATTTCTCAGGTCCATGCTGAATAAGGAAAGCCTTCATGTCAGCTGACATTCTATTTTTCAGCTGATCTTTGATGATAATTTCCTGTAGACCGTCAATTGTTTCCTCAAATTTACCTAATGTGCTGCACGTGTTTAAATATGTTTTTAATCTATCAATAAACTGGCATAATTTTCTCCTGGCTCCTTCCTAGCAGTTTTGAATTTTTTCTTCTAACTTTCTTTAATTAATTTATTTGGTTGTTTCGGGAATTGAAATTTAAATATTGAGCACAACCCACTACTGGCAACGCTGATCGTATTCCGGTATGAACCTAAGGCCTATCCACGTCAATATGGAAGCACTATACTCGAGTTTCGCTCTCGTTTGAGCTCGTCATTAGTTCATATCACTGACCGGATCCGGAAACAAGCCCCGGATCACTTATGTGTGAAGCGGGTGTGTAACCACGCGGCACACGTTGGACACGGCCAAATTATCATAACAGAATATTACAACGTCACCCATAATAGGCTATGCTCAAGATTGCTCAATCGCCGCGACTGACGTCCGTCAATCGATGTGGACCCGCCAGAATGTCAACACAATAGTCCCACACGAAACATCCAGTTTTTCTCTGATGGAATCGGCAGTCATTTTCCCATCTGGATGTTTCCTAAATGTTCACCCACACAGTCCACGAAAATACAGTTCATCGTCGATGGCAGTGGCAGTCAACCAGAAGCCCAGCAGCCACGCATTTCTGCATAAGGCAAAAACCGGCCAACTCTGGGACATAGCTAGCTGCCATCGCTTCGATCATGCAGTCATGTTCCTAAAAACCTCGGACAGATTCAAAAGGATTTCACACGAAACTCACAGCTCACAGTGTCGCGCCACGCACTCACTCAGTAGCAGGGCGAAGGAACCATAGCCTCCTTAGTCGCCTCTTACGACATGCGTGGTAGGTTACAGTGTTGCTATTCTTTGCTTCCCTTATGGGTTCCGGCAACACACGGAAGTGAGTGTGTGTTGACGTACGTGTGAGAGACTGAGTGAGAGAATGAGTGAATCTAAGAGAGTGGGTGTGTTTTGTGTCTGCCTGTCTGTGTGATAGAGTGAGAAAGTGAGTGTCAGTTAGAGAGTGAGTGAGTGAGTGAGTGAGTAAGGGAGCGTGAGTGAGTAAGAGAGAATTTGTGAGTATGCGTGTATGTGCGCGAGTGAGTGAGTGTGAGAGAGAGGGAGTGTGTAAGAGAGAGAGAGAGAGTGGGTGAGTGAGAGAGTGCATGAGAAAGTGCATGAGTGAGAGTATATATATATATATATATATATATATATATATATATATATATATATATATATATATATATATATATATATATATATATATATATATATATATATAACTAATAATAATAATGTGAAGTGAAAACATGGTTTATAAAACAGAGCACGCAGTTGTATGCAGCCGGTTTGGGAGGACTGATAAAACGATAGGATAAGTGCATCAATGTTGGTGGAAGTTATGTTGAGAAAAAAGGGGCAATGTGCGTATAAAAATTAACTTGTTTCAAGTTGTTATCATATTTAGTTATTTTTCTACAGCCATTTGTGACTTACTTATTGACTTCCCCTCATAGAACGAAACTACAAAATGACACTGAACTTTGTTAAGCTTTAATAAAAGTAGTTATGATTATGAGCCCTATAGCGTTGCGAGTTTCCCGAAGACACCGAAGACTAAAGAACATATATATATCAGAAGTTGACGTCTCATATTAAATTGTATCAACACCTAGCATCAGGGGGAAAAAAAAAAAAAAAAAAACTAAGTAACCATGGGTGTCATATAGCGGAATATTTGAAATAGCTAAAATCTATGCATTCTCCCGAAAATTCTGGATATTTAAAATAGCCCAAAACCAATTAAGTTTTTTTTTTTTTTTTTTTTTTTTTTTCAAATGCGAGATATTTCAAATGTCACTTAGCTATAATTTAAAAGTATATGATACTACAACTCATGATGTAATGTTCTTTTGGTGATATGTACAATAAAGTTAACATGTATGTTCATTTGACCTAGCTCCGCGGGCCGCAACATGACTCCCGGCGGGTCGCATTCTACCCGCGGGCCTCGTGTTGCCCACCCCTACTGTAAATCATTTTCTAATTTACGTTGAATCCTCTTTAGGTTTAACGTACACTGATGGATTTTAATATACTTAAGCGTTTATAGTAGAGCTGCGGATTTCGAGTGAAGAATCTGCAATAAATTAAGAGGATGTCATGAAACCAAGCGTTTGTTATGTGTTAACTTGTTTATGTCTTTGTAGAGATGTGCTATGACACTTTGTACATTACAGATTTTGAGTCTAATTAATCTTCAGGGAAATGTGATTGTATTCGATAACGAAGCAAATGACAACGAAGACAACCCAGTCAAGGATCTAGCAGAAATGGCGATGAAAATGATGGGTATTAATATCAATGAGTCTCTTAATTTGGAAACATTCAGGTAAGGTGGAGGTAATGTTAACGGAATAGGGGATTATTCTTAAATATCTGCTCATTTATTATTATTATTATTAATATTATTATTATTATTATTATTATTATTATTATTATTATTATTATTATTATTATTATTATTACTATTACTATTATTATTATTATTATTATTATTATTATTATTATTATTATTATTCATTGGCACCTTGCCGTTTTGACAGACCATAGTTTGCGCTTTAAAAAGGCATAATAACTTTTACCTATGATGGTAGCGAATGTGACTGATAAGGCCAATTTGCGCTGTAAATGTCTGTTCATAGTGGGTGCATGTGAACACGTGGTCATTTCCACCATCATGCACCATCTTACGTCTCAAACGCTCGGTGTGTGACTTATCTGCAATAATTTTCTCCTTTCTCTTTATTCCATTTCTGATGTTTGCCCTCCATGCAACACGTTCAGCGGCGACTTGCTCCCAATGTGCATTATCAATACCTGTATCAATCAAGTCCCGCTTACACACATCTTTGTATCGTATTAGAGGCCGACCCTGAGATCTCTTACCCATCTGTAATTCACCAAAAAATGATGTCCTTTGGTATTCTACCATCATCAATCCTCCTAAGATGTCCTATCCATCTAAGTCTACGAAGACTGAGCATGGAATAAACTGTCACACAACCTAATCTTTCCAATACTTCAGTATTTGTGATTTTGTCTTGCCACTTAATACCAAGAATTCTTCGCAGACACCGCATATGAAAGCTGTTTAAATGTTTCTCTTGTTGTGAGTAAGTTGTCCAGGTTTCACTGCCATAAAGAAGAGTACTAAGGATACAGGCTTGATAGACAAGGACTTTTGTTTTTGCAGTAAGCTTCCTGTTCTCCCAGACTCTTTTTCTTAACCTGTTCATTGTTGTTACCAATCCGGATGTTGATTTCCTGATCTAGGGATAATTTGCTATTTACCACTGATCCTAGATATGTAAAATGGTCTACCATCTCTAGTTCGGCGTCGTCAATAAAGATTTATGGTACCCCATGTGCACCTTGTGACATAATCTGTCTTTTCTTTTTGCTAATTGTTAAACCAAATTCAGAACAAGCATTGGAGAATGCAGATAGTATACATTGCAATTCTTCCTCAGAGTGGGTCGTAACTGCAGCATCATCTGCAAAAAGCAACTCTCTGATCAGTACCCTCCTGATTTTGGTCTTGGCCTTCAATCTCTGAGCATTGTAGAGGCCGCCATCTGAGCGTGAGTGAATGTATATACCACCATCCTGATCACGAAAGGCATATTTCAGTAGAAGTGAAAAGTATATTCCAAAGAGGGTGGGAGCTAATACACAACCTTGCTTAACTCCACTCTTGATTTCAAATTTTTCAGAAGTTGCACCATCAAACTTGATTATACCCTTCATGCCTGTGTGGAACGATTCCACAATGGACAGAAGAGTTGGTGGGCAGCCAATCTTCTTTAGTGCCTTGAACAGACCCTCACGACTGACCAAATAAAATGCCCTTGTGAGGTCGATGAAGGCAATAAACAGTGGTTGATTCTGTTCACGGGATTTTTGTTGCATTTGTCGCAATGAGAATATCATATCAATGGTAGACCGGTTCTGTCGAAAGCCACACTGTGATTCGGGGTAGACTTGATCTCCTAGGACTTGAAGTCTGCGCAGAACAATTCTGGCAAATACTTTTCCAACAATACACAGAAGTGAGATACCCGTATAGTTGTTGCAGTCGCTCCGATCGCCCTTGTTCTTGTACAGTGTTATAATGCTTGAATCTTTGAAATCCTGTGGGACTTGTCCTTCTCGCCATCATAGCTCTATTAGCTGGTGGATCTGTAGAGTGAGTGTGTCTTGCCCACTCCTGATAACCTCTATTGGAATCCCATCCTTACCTGGAGCCTTGCCAGATGCAAGTTCATTTATAGCACACTTAACTTCTGTTATAGTGGGAAGTGTGTCCAGGTGGTCAAGAGTTGGTAGAGCCTCTATGGCGTTGAGGGCATCATCCGCTAGTTTGGTCTCACTTGAGTAAAGCTCCAAATAGTTCTCTACCCATCTGTCCATCTGCTGTTTCTTATCAGTGATGATTTTTCCAGTCAAGGTTTTCAATGGTGCACTTCTTTTGATCACTGGGCCACCACAGGCTTTCCTTATTCCTTCATACATGCTTCTGATGTTTCCCTTATCACTTGCGATTTGAATGGACTCTCATAACTTGATCCAATAATCATTTGCACACTGCCTGGCAGCCTTTTGCACATCCTTGCTAGCATGCCTTAGCTCACGCAGAGTGGTACGCGTTGGTCTTTCCTTGTTTCTTAAGAGAGCTTTCTTCTTCTTATCAATCAAGGACTGCAGAGTCTCGCTGTTTGCCGCAAACCAGTCCTGCCTCTTATGATCCACAGTGCCGTAAATCCCTACGGCAGTTAATTAAAGAGTTTCCTTAATTTGACCCCAATTTTCATTTACTGTACAATTTTCTGGTGTACCAGTGAAAGCATCTTCAAGTTGCTGTTGAAACTGAAAGCACTTTTCAGGATCGTGAGTGTTATTAATATTAATCCTGGGGCTAGATTTGTGTTTAGCTGTGTAGATTCTCTTTGGTCTCAGTTTAACCCTTGCAACAACCAAAGAATGATCCGTATCACAGTCAGCACTGTGGTAACTTCGAGTCAATGATATATGGTTCAGATGTTGTCTCCGTGTGATGATGAAGTCCAGCTGGTGCCAATGGCCGGGTCTTGGATGTTTCCATGTGACCTTATGCCTGTGCTAAAATATAGAGATCATGTGTTGCCCATGCAGCATGATCCCTCTCTCGGCCTGCCTAGTTCACTCCAGAGGAAAGGTAACACCTTCGATCCTAGACCAGCCGCCAACCAAGGCTTAGGGCCTGGTCTGCCCTGCCATGACATTTTATCTTTAGCTTGCATTTCCTCGCACTAGGGTAAGGCTTGTACCCTCCCAATTGCTCTCTTCCGCCCGAAGCCGTTGGCACAATGTTGGGTGTCGGGTTTGGTATGCGCCGCCCAACGTTCGGCGCTAACAGAAAGAAGGTAGCACCGTCTACTGTTATACGGTAGCTCAGTCATATCTGACTAAGACCTGACAGATTATTATTATTATTATTATTATTATTATTATTATTATTATTATTATTATTATTATTATTATTATTAAATTTAAATGTGTAAAATCAAATCAAATGACACTTTGCATATTGCGAGTATGGTGCTAACTCAATACTGTTATCGACCAGTCGACACCCTGTGCATGATGTCAGTATAACGGCGGTAGACTTTATTTCACAGGACATTTTCTGTTATCAATTTTTGACTAGGTTAAAAAGAGAGAATAGATCAAGTTTAATAAACAACCACTGCCTCAATGAGACTGAACACTTAAGCACTGGTCTAGCGACTGCGTTACCGCAGATCCTAAATTGAAATTCATTATCATCATATCCCATGCTGATAAACTTGGGTGGCCATGATTCGCCATCCCACACGATCACCAGTGCTGAATTAGGTTTTGGTTCTCTTCCTGATTATGCCGTATGACCAAGCCATCCAGATATTAATCTCTCTGCCTTGTTCTTCCCTTCTATCTCTCCCTTGCTCATGTCATGTTTACTTAGTTTCCCCCAAGTTTTAAATCGTAAGCCTCCTCAGAACATGCCCAAAAATGTTGATTGCTGAAGTCTAATTTCTATAGTCAATTTACGGGTTTCAATAACTGCTTGTGATACGTAATCATTGGTTTGTCGGTCCATCTATGGCTCCGTGGCGAAGGAGTTAAGAACGCAGTTCTTAATCCGGCATACTCGCGTTCGAAACACAGCTGTGGGCGATTTTTCAACAAACGGCTTTACGTTGGATTTTTATTAAAGGTATGGGTGCCGGTGATTCAGAAAGCAAGAGCAAATTACTAAACGTAAACTTGCCCAGGAATCACGAACAGCCTGGAAAATGCTGGGGTTGACTGCTAAGTGCTGTAAAGGATATGCAACTAACTTATCTATGGTATTAGGTGCATTTTCCTCAAAGACACATTTCTACTGTCATTAAATATATTTTCAACTTGTCGATGTATCATATGCATATACCAGTATTGGTACTGTATAGCACTTCAACACTCTATTTCGTTTTCTCACTATACCTCACGGTTTTTGTTATTCGTGAGTATTGTTTATGTGGTTGTTTCGGGATTTGAAATTTAAATATTGAGCACAACCCACTACTGGCAACGCCGATCGCATTCTGGTATGAACCTAAGGCCTATCCACGTCAATATGGAAGCACTATGATTGAGCATACCATTGAGCATAGCCTACGATGGGTAGCGTTGTGATGTTCTGTTGTGATAATTTGGTGTGTCCAGTGTGTGCCGCGTGGTTACACGCCCGCTTCACACGCGTGATCCGGGACTGTTTCCGGATCCGGTCAGGGATATGCACTACTGACGAGCTCAAATGAGGGCGAAACTCGAGTATAGTGCTTCCATATTGACGTGGATAGGCCTTAGGTTCATACCAGAATGCGATCGGCGTTGCCAGTAGTGGGTTGTGCTCAATATTTAAAATTCGTGAGTATGTTTTCCATCTTGCAATATGATATCTTTGCCATAATGCTTCCCCCCCCCCCTCCCCCCCTCCCCCCTACTAATTCATATTAGAATGCAATACAATTTAACGTAATCATTTCTTTGAACTTCTGTAGCATACATAATAAGTAAGTTCCACTTTCTGGACAATATTTGATATAAATACACATTGATGACATATATCCTACTCCTACTCACGTATCACTGATTCATAGAACAATGATAAGTTATTCAATTTACTTTGTTGCCATAACAATTTAAACTCACATTCATTACAAATACTTCGATTTACTTGCAGACAATTAGTTCAGCAAGACAGTTTGTGTCTAGACATTCTTGGGCAAGTGTTACCAACATCCAAGGACTGCCAGAAGTGAGCATCACATTTAATATAGACTAGACATATTCCGGTTTATATGGTCCAGTGTTTCCTCAGATATGATAATTTTCTTGAGTTACATATAATCTATTAAGATCCTTTATGCCGGTCTCCCTGGCCGAGGCGTTAGCAGCTTTCTCCGTAACCCCGAATACTCTCGTGGTTGACGTGAGAGCACGAGAACTGGAAACGGTTCGAGTCGTGCCAGTGACTTATGAGAGTATGGAGCCGGTTGCTCAGAAAGTCGTGGCGTGCTGATGAGAGTAATCTAGCATAGGAATCAACATACAGCTGAAAGATGCTGATGTTGACCGCAATATCCTGAAACAGGATGGAAACGCGGAAAAAAAAAAATAGATGCTTACTTTTAGTACAGATCGGTATGATAATAATTATTGTTCGAGGGGAAGTTAATAATTAAGTCACAAATGGCTGTAGAAAAATAACTAAATATGATAAAAACTTGAAACTAGTTTATTTTTATACATATACTAGCTGAACCGGCCCGGCTTCGCCCAGACCCTGGTGGGGAGCATCTCATTTAATTCATATAAGTAGTCATATAAGCTCCCGTTCCCGTTCCCGACTACCTATCTGCCTGTCTGTCTGTCTGTCTGTCTGTCTGTCTGTCTGTCTGTCTGTCTGTCTGTCTGTCTGACCCGGCCCGGCTTCGCCCAGACCCTGATGGGGAGCATCTCATTTAATTCATATAAGTAGTCATATAAGCTCCCGTTCCCGTTCCCGACTATCTATCTATCTGTCTGTCTGTCTGTCTGTCTATTTGTCTGTCTGTCTGTCTGTCTGTCTGTCTGTCTGACCCGGTCCGGCTTCGCCCAGACCCTGATGGGGAGCATCTCATTTAATTCATATAAGTAGTCATATAAGTTACCGTTCCCGACTATCTGTCTGTCTGTCTGTCTGTCTGTCTGTCTGTCTGTCTGTCTGTCTAATAATTTATTGGTTGCAGTTAGAACAACCTTAGATAAACAAAGACCAACTTACAAAAAGCAATAGAAAGAGCACTTGAAAGATCTTTACATCTTCCCCTAACAATTAACTTGGGTAAATGGAGCGGCGGCAGCAGCAGCAGCAGAAGAAGGAAAAGGAGGAGGAGGAAGGAGGAGGAAGAGGGAGATGGAGGAGGGAGGAGGAGCAAGGAGCAGGAGGGTGGAGGAGGAGGGAGGAGGAGGAGGGAGGAGGAGGAGGATATGGAGAGGAGGAGGAGGAGGATATGGAGAGGAGGAGGAGGAGGGAGGAGGAGGAGGGAGGAGGAGGGAGTAGGAGGAGAGAGGAGGAGGAGGGAGGAGGATCAGGGAGGAGGAGGAGAGAGGAGGAGGAGGGAGGAGGTGGGAGGAGGAGGGAGGAGGGAGGAGGAGGAGGGAGGAGGAGGAGAGAGTAGGAGGAGGAGGGAAGTGGAGGAGGGAGGAGGAGGAGGAGGGGGAGGAGGGAGGAGGAGGAGGGAGGAGGAGGAGAGAGGAGGAGGAGGGAGTAGGAGGAGGGAGGGGAGGAAGAGGGAGGAGGGGAGGAAGAGGGAGGAGGAGGGAGGAGGAGGGAGGAGGAGGAGGGAGGATGGAGGTGAAGGGAGGAGGAGGGAGGAGGAGAGAGGAGGAGGAGGGAGGAGCAGGAGGGAGGAGCAGGAGGGAGGAGCAGGAGGGAGGATGAGGGAGGAGGAGGAGGTAGGAGGAGGGAGGGAGGGGATGAGGGAGGAGGAGGAGGGAGGAGGAGGATGTAGAGGGAGGAGGAGGAGGTAGAGGGAGGAGGATGAGGGAGGAGGAGGAGGGAGGAGGATGGAGAGAGGAGGAGGGAGGAGGAGGGAGGAGGATGAGGGAGGGCGAGGAAGAGGGAGGAGGAAGAGGGAGGAGGAGGAAGAGGGAGGAGGAGGGGGAGTAGGAGGGGGAGGAGGAGGAGGGGAGGAGGAGGGAGGAGGAAGGAAGAGAGAGGTGGAGGAGGGAGGAGGAGGGAAGAGGAGGGAGGAGGAGGAGGGAGGCGGGGGAGGAGGAGGGAGGAAGAGGGAGGAATAGGAGGGAGGAGGAGGGAGGGAGGAGGAGGGAGGGGGAGAAAGAGGGAGGAGGAGGAGGAGGGAGGAGGAGGAGGGGAGGAGGAGGAAGAGGGAGGATGGAGGTGAAGGGAGGAGGAGGAGAGAGGGGGAGGAGGGAGGAGCAGGAGGGAGGAGCAGGAGGGAGGATGAGGGAGGAGGAGGAGGGAGGAGGAGTAGGGAGGGGGAGGAGATGGGAGGAGAAGGGAGGAGGAGGAGGGAGGAGGAGAAGAGAGGAGGAGGAGGGAAGAGGAGGAGGGAGGAGGAAGGAGGAGGAGGAGGTAAAGGGAGGAGGAGGAGAGAGGAGGAGGGGGAGGAGGGAGGATGAGGAGGTGGGAGGAGGGAGGAGGGGAGGATTAGGAGGAGCGAGGAGCAGGGAGAGGGAGGAGGAGGCAGGAGGAGGAGGGAGGAGGAGGAAGAAGAGTGGAGGAGGAGCAGGCAGAGGGAGGAGGAGGAGAGAGGAGGAGGAGGAGAGAGGAGGAGGATTTAGGTGGAGGAGTATAACGCTTATGCCTGTAGATAACTGTAGCGAAAGGGTCCACCTATTTGAGAAATATGCAACAATTTTACATATATAGCAATTCTATTAGAAGTTATGTCCCCTCGTTATATATACATTATAATGTAAATTGAAATATTAAATAATATTAAGTAAATAACCGTTTTTACACTAACAAACTATGACAGTTGGCAGCGCGGGAATGAGAGGAAGACGTGTAGAAAATTTCATCTCAATCGGATGGACCGTTCGCGAACGCATAAAGGACATACATACATACAGACAGTCTCTTTTATATATATAGATAGTCCCTCTATCTCTCAGCATAATTTCCAGCAAGATTAATGCACTAATCCCATCGTTTTATCAGTAAACCCAAACAGCCGCATAGAACTGTGTGCTCTGTTTTCTAAACCACGTTTTCACTTCACATTCAACTTCGGTGTCATTCTCGAAATGTCTTCCGTCAAGGCGGATTTTATGTGGACCAAAAAGGTGGAAATCGCTAGGGGCTAAGTCGGGGCTGTAAGGTGGATGTTCCATAACTTCCCACCTTAGTTGGTTTATTTTCTCCTGAGTTAATCGAGCAGTGTGTGGTCTGGCATTGTCATGACGAAGCAATACTCCTCTAGTTATCAGTCCTGGACGTTTTCTTCGAATTGCATCATGAAGCATCGATAGAACTTCACAGTACAATTCAGAATTCACATTGTCACCTTTTTTCTTGAAATTTGTTAAAAGCACGCTCTGAAAATCCCAGAACACTGTCAGCATAACCTTCCCTGCTAATGGCGTAACCTTGAATTTTTGGACACAAGGCGAATAAGGATGTTTCAATTGCATCGAAGCACGCTTTGATTCAGGCTTGTAGTGAACATAAACAGGAAGCATTTCCTTATGGAAGTCCTTTGCGGGCATTCCTTTTGCCCACCCAAAAAAAAAAAAAAAAAAAACGCAAAACAGTACGTTGCTCTTTGGTTGCACACTCCGTAAGTCAGTCACCGTTTTGTTTATGCTCTGCGCATGCGCATGAGATGCCTAGCGCCACCTGACGAACGGGAATATAAAGTTCAATGTTGCTGTCACCTAATGACACCTTAGAAAACACCAACTACATTTACCTGCCATCCCACTGAACTGTGTGACTTACTTATTGACTTGCCCTCGTAGATTGTGTCTAAATGTACAATTAAAGTAAATTATGATACTTTGGAGCAAGTGCAGAAATTCAGATATCTAGGCACATGAGTAAAATCCAATGGAAGATGCTTTATGGCTTGAGGTAAATCCCGCAATGCTCAACATGAAATTTACCGTCAAAACTTCTGTAACTCGTTAACTTGAGAATAAATAAACTTCTCACCTGAACTTCTGGAACAAACGTGAAAGAAACTGACGTACTCCAGCGAACATTTTTTTTTTTATATTCGCATATCCTTTACAGGACATCGCTGTCAACAGCAGCATCTTTCAGCTGTCTGTTGATTTCTTGGCAAGATTACGCTCTGTAGTTTGCCATTGCTTTCTGAGCGACCGGCTCAGTGTCCCGCAAGTCACCAGCGGGGGAGGAACCGCTCCCAGCTCGCTCCCGCTACGAGGCTCTGCGTGACAAATGGGATTACGGAGAAAGTGTTGTAACCCCTCAGCCAGAGAGACCGGCTTTACACACATTTAATTATGCTCTGAATAATAATAGGCTTGAGCTCTCCTAGACAATAAACTGCCCTTTAATGCAGGCTCGGCGTCTATGTGTTGTCTATGAATGACCTCCCTATTCTATCCTGTTCACCTTGAAGCTAGGTTTGCTATTTCACAGTTCCGAATTCAGGATTCGCCTAGGTTTTGTGCTCCCGGTCCTTCCATTGATTGCTTCTTTGTCAATAACTTCTTCCTCACGTTGTTTACTTGCCGATCCTCGGAATCATCGCATTGAGATATCCAGCTGACACGGGCTTCAGAAAAAACACGACCGTTTAGCACCACAGCCTCACAACGTCTGACTCTTTGTTGTCCTATGACGTTTTGTGTCTCCCTTGGTTTTTCCTATGCATCGTTCCACTTTGGTGCATCCTTTTGGAAAATCCCTTTCTTCTTTTTCCTTGTATCTTCTTCTGGCGTGCCTGTCATATGGCACTTTACAGTGATAATGAACAGAATAGGCAAACAAAACCTACATTCTATCACATAAAGAACATTTTATGCAATAAGGCCTTGTCATTGGATGCTAGAAAAAGAATTATTGCATGTTACATAGAACGAGTTCTAACAAATGGCTACCAATCCCGGACAATTAATAAAGAAGGGAAGCAACCTATGGAGGTTCATTCGTTCTCATCATTACCCCTACCCCTTTCAACCTCAAAGAGAAGTTATAATAGGGTCCATCACCAGCTCAGAACGATAGTCCTGTGACTAGTCAGCCACGAAAGCAGCTGCCCATGGTTTTACCTTCACAGTCTTATTAATGCGAAGGTGATTGTTGTCCATATGGGGTAATGGACTAGGTTTCGGAGAAGTGATTTTATAGAATTTAGTTTAGTCTTTCCTCTTGAGCCCAAAGCGGTGCATAGGGCAGAAGTCATGGCTCTCCTTGTCTGGCGGTTCGCTGCTACCTGTTGTAGATCTTGGACGTTTACTTGGCCGTTGAATGAACCTTATAGAAGAATGCTGAACATTCATTGGACAGCCAAAATGTGCTGGTGTGAATTTCGTCATTGTTGTCGTTTTATATGTCTGATTAGAGTCATACATTTGTAAGACCTGGTGTTTTTGCGTTCCCGTCCCGTCTCATTGTGTATTTCTTTCAGGGAGTGGTTTACCAGCAATCATCTCTCCTGAGACTCCATTTAATTCTCGTTCTTGTTCTGTCGTCGTATCTTCGTGATCTTTTGTTTCTTAGAAATTTAGTGTTATGGACAATTTGAAAATTCGATCTCTGTGGAATGAAATCGCTTCACCTGCTGACCATCGACATTTCATGGTCGCTTTCGTTTTTACTTCTTCCTACTCTTCTACTACTTCCTCTTCTGTTGCTTCCTCTTCCGTTGTTCCTCTTCTGTCTGGCACTTGCTATTGATGTCGTGTTTTATGATGTTTCATTCTCTGTCTGTTTCTTGAGCCGTTCAGACTGTTCTTTTGGATATTTGCCAGTCTCTTCCGTCTCGGTCTTGATTGACGCCATTCAAGCCACAAACTCTTCAGCCTTCTGGTCCATAATCTTTAATTCGTCCATCATGCACTGAAAGGCTTTCACCTGTGTTTGTTGTGCTTGGTCTCTTTTATCCTTCATGCTGGTGACTTTGGATGGTAGGTCCTTCACTTGGCCTTCCAGTTGCGCTTTGTCACATTTCGTTAGACGGGTGATCGCGCCCTACTGCCTCCTAGCCTCTTTATAAGGCAGAATTGATTTGACGGCAATTGTCATAGCTTCCTTGCTGTCTTGGTGGCAGGGCCAGCCGAAGTATCTCGTGCCGTGGTTGCCGAGGAAGTTGGCGCACGTTCTGTTAGCGTTCGGAATCCTGAAGTCCGTCTCGATTTTGGCATTAGGGCACTTGCTATATGAATATGGTCCAGAGCAGTATCTGAAGACCTCCACCCAATATTTACAGTTGCCTTGGGTGTGCCAAAACTTCTACGAATGTAGTGCTCCGGAGCTTGGTGCACTTTGTCCCATTTGATGGTTTTAGGGATCGCCAGGTCTTCCGAAGTGGTGACGATCCTCTCAGCACAGGTGATCTTCAGTGACGAGTTTTCTCTCGACATCATCTCCCTGACTTAATTGTTTGTGACATGGTTCTTGACTCCCACGACGACCCATTGTTTGATCATGCGGTGTCGGGTGGCTTCCATTGAGATGCCGTGGAGTAGCTTAATGTCGGCTTTCTCTTGTGCGATTTTTTGCAATAGTGCAGTGGTCTTTGTGGTCTTGTTGGTGGAGACCACTACTCTATCCGATATCTTGCGCAGCTAGGGGATGCTGTGTCTGCTCAGCTCGTTCTCCAACAGACTGAGTATCTTGTCTGTTGGTAGCACCCACAGTTTAGCCTCCCCAAAGCTGGTTTGCCTCAGGAATTTCCCGGTGACGTCCTCAGTTGTACTGTCCTCCTGTGCGAAGGCCTTTTGATGAGCTGCTTGGTTGCTTCTTTTTGGTGGGGTTGTGAGCTTCTCTGCTGGGCGCTGAGTGGTCTCTAGGTATGGTGTCCTCCTCGAGTGCCGGAGGTCCCTGGTTCAAGCCCCGGTGAGGGGAGTGATTTTTTCACGTAGACTACTAGTAACAAAATTACCCCTGGTCTCCAGTTGTTGCGTTCATAAAAAAATCCCTTGGCAGTTGGAAATCGAAAAAGAGTAGCCTACGGCGCTTCTTCTTCTTCTTCTTCTTCTTCTTCTTCTTCTTCTTCTTCTTCTTCTTCAGCGTTACGAGCCATTGAGGTTCTTTGCTGCAGATACAATCCGTCTCCATTCGTCTCTCTGGTTGACCTTCTCTTGCCAGTCGTTGATTCCAAGTGCATGTAGGTCTGTATATATATTATCTCTCCACCGTCTTCTTGGTCTACCTCGGGGTCTACGGTAATTTATTTCCTGAGTGTAAGCGAGTTTTGTTTCCCTGTTATCTTCCATTCTTTCTATATGCCCCAGCCATTGTAGTCTATTATCCTTCATGATACCAGTGATTAGCCTACAGCGCTGCCCGGCAAAAATTTCGAGTTAATAATCTACCCAAAGTATTTTCAGGATCCTGGCCGGTGCTACGGAGTTCGTGCGCTGAGCTGAGATTCTCTGGACTCAGGCTTGAGTTAGGAGTAGAACGGAGTCTTATGCGTTACACCCGTGTGCCGGGATGTTGATCCGTCGAATAAGTGAAATTAAACTGAAGCTTCTCTGCTGCAATTGGCTTCATCTATGGTGACTGGACTCGGTTGTATATTGAGAACAGCTACATATGGTGTAGGGTTGGGACTGCTGTGTGTAGTCTTCCTCGCTCTTCCTTCTTCTTCCCTTCTTCTTCCCGCTGCAAACATCTCGTGTCTTTTAGCGGTGTGTTTAGTGCAAGACATCATCTGCGCTGTCACTTTAAGATCTTTTCGCTAGAATGCAAAGCCGGAATGTTGTCCATCTCCCTTTGATATCAATATAGAGAACTGATGGACACTGGTGGAATGATGTGGTCAAAATCACACAGGAAGCATTACTACACACGGCATTCTCTGGTACCCGTTTTAAACTAGGTTGGTCTGATAGACTAGTTCACTGTGTAAAATAAATCTACTTCGATGGGGATTCAAAACACATGACCATAGGCCGACAGTCACGCGTGCTTGCCATCACGCTATAGTGATTCCAGCCCCTCTGACCACACACACACACACACACACACACACGCGCACGCACGCACGCACGCACGCAATAATAACGCTTCATTGTGCTTCCACGGTGCAAGTCGACAGTTGAACAATCATTATATAATCGCTATCGCGCATGTGCAAATTGCTCTATCTTCCGACCTCTTCGTGTGGTGTTGCTTAAAAGCCAGTTGGTGTTCTGAAATACGATTTTCCGTTATCAATACTCTACCATGTTCACTTTATAATAAAATGCAAGTATGTGTATGTGTGTTTGTGTGTTTGTGTGTTGTGTGTGTGTGTGTGTGTGTGTGTGTGTGTGTGTGTGTGTGTGTGTGTGTGTGTGTGTGTGTGTGTGAGACTAGATCTCTAATACACATAAATAAAGTCCTTTCTTTAAGTAAAGCAATTAATGGCCTCTATTTTCAAGCACTGTGGTCTTGACCCATACTTGTATAGACCAAACGGCGCTAGGTGGGTGCTGTGATAAATATCACGTCGAAGTTCTTTCTGACTAATGTAATTATACGTTGACTTGTACATATGTACCTCAGCGAACATGATTAATTATCTATATTTCCATTGATCCCTCAGGTTTAAGGACAAAATTTCGAAACTAACACCATTTCAAGTACATCGTATGTTTCAGTTCGAAAGGTTTAACTCCTTGGGTGAGAAAAAGGTTTCGTCAGTCAGTTGTTACCCACTCATAATGTCACTTTCTTAAGAGTTATTACAGCAATACGGCACAATGAACCATTACCCGGAATACGAATGGATTATTGTCGTCTGTCATTGATTGCCTGATCAGAAATCGTTTCCAGAAACTTTCACTGTGCGTGATCGACGGACATGTTAAAGTGCTTGAACAACGGTTCAATTGTTAAACAGATAGTATTTGTTGGTGATGCGTTTGCAATAGTGAGACAACACAAGCCGTCACCGTGTGGACTCAGTGTGCTATTCAAATATGTGGAACCTGATAGTGTATACACTGCTAATAATATAAAGTAACAGTAATATGTACATAATTTCTGCACAACATGCACCATAACAAGGATATATGCGAACCTTTTGGGCATATAAAGTAAAATTTGTGCCACACACACTTAATGTCTTACTTGATTCGAAGTCATGATTGACTTTACGGCATGATAAATTGCATTCATCATTTTAAGCGATTCTTGACGTAGTCTCACTGATAAATATTTCTGAGAGTTCAAAACATTGGCAATGGATAATGCATGATTTAGAAGTAAAATAAACGAATTATTTTTATAATAAATATTATGTCTTAAACATGTTTCCAACTTGCACTACAGCTCTTTGTACTTTATAGACAAAACATAAAAAAAGGTGTTTCATTAGTTGTCTTAAATTTGAGAACTGCTGACAAAAAAGATTGAGATTTGTAAACACATAGATTTTCCTACTTGTGCCTGTTTACCATGAACCATTTTAATAAAGATTCAACCAAATAATTGTTACAGAATTGTTACCATGAACAATACGGAATTTTGTGTGTGATAAGGTGAATGTGATTTCAAGAAGTGAAGACAAAGCAAATTATACTGATATACATTACATCATGTAACATACCACTGATATTGAGACGTGTAACATTACATTGATTTCAGAAGTTATTAAAGCATATATTATGTACAAGCAGTGTGGGTTACTATTTCTTATCACCATCATGTCATTTTTCCAGCTATCCGTATGTTTAAAGAAGTCGATACTCTTATACTATTCGGTTTACAACAACGTCGCGAAAAACACTTGAATACATTGTTCCATCCATTCATCCATCTATCCATCCATCTTTTTGTTTTTGTGTTCGCTCGCTTTAACCTCAGGCGTAATCTATACATGTGTTACTACTTCTAGGGCACTGGAGTGATAATTTGCATGTGAATTAGCTTTCCATATTACGTTGTCTCTGTTTGGCTGTTTTCTTTACATATGCTGTCTAAATAGGTTGTGAATAGGAGGAGGGAACAGGATACATCCTCGACGTATACCCGATCATATGGTAAATGGTTCTGAGTGTCCTCCATGTGCTCTAACCATGCATTCACTGTTCTTGTATAAGCGTCCACATAAATTTGCTAGATGTGTACTCACTCCATATCACTTAATGATTTACCATAGACTGTTTCTATCTACTCTATCAAATGAATTTTCCTGGTCGGCAAAGGTTAAGTAGTGTGTTTCATTAAGTTCCATTGATTGTTCTATAAGTTGGTTCAGAGCAAAGATGGCATATATGCATCCTTTATTTGTGTTTAGCTTAGCGGGTGTTCTATTGTAGTTCGTAAGCTTTCCTCAATAATTTTGCAACATATGTTTCCAGTATCACTCAAACGGAAAATGCCGCTGTATTGTGTGCAGTCTCTTTTACTGTCTTTGTTTTTCAAATATGGGATAATTATGGCATTTCCCCATTCTCATGGTGTCTGTTGTTCTACCCAAACATGGTTAAATAGTCTATGTTGCCATGCTGTTCCGACATCTCGTGCTGCTTTAATTAGTTCATCTGGTATTTCGTCTTGTCCCGGTGATTTATTCAATGGAAATCAGACGGCTTCTCCAATTTCTTCTTTAAGTATGTCTGGTTCTATTTCTTCGATGGCATCTGTGTCAGTTTCTTAAATTCCTGTGGCATCTAATGGAATGTTGAGAAGTTGTTCGAAGTACTGCCTTCATCTTTTTAGGATTTGTTTTTCCTCACTGTTTGGTTGTCTTTTTTTCGCTGTTAATTATTTCAGCGGGGTCAACGGGTTCTCATTCTCTGGTTCTCATTGCACTAATCTTTTTGTAGAAGTTTCTAGTTGCCTGTGTGTAGTTTATATTTAGGATTTATCTATATTTCTCACAGTATTGCCCACCCTCCCCCACCCCTCTCTTTACTATTCTATTCGCTTGTCTACTTGCTATTCTATATTCAATGTAATCACGATCTTGTTCGCTCTTTACCCCCTATTTGTATATTTTTTTTTTTTCTTTTTGTCTTTTACAGCTTTCTTTACCTCGGCGTTTCATCAAATTATTATTTTCTTTATACGTGTTTTGAGGTCTTTCGTGATCCCACATGGTATTCTTGCAGTATTTAAACTGCTTGATTTGAACATCTCCCATTCTTCTTCCACTGTTTTTCTTTCTATAGGTAGTTTTACTAAGATTTCATTTAGTTCTTTCTCATAATTTTCCTCACTGCCTCGTCTTTGAGATGTTATTTTTTTAAGTTTACTAAATCGCTTGGCATGTACTTGCCTGTTGGTTTCTTTCTTCTTCTGTTGGTTCTTACTGTGGCAATAACTGCTTTATGGTCAATGTTTATACTTAATTTTAGCACTGCCCTTGCATCTAATATATTTCTATTTTTGTTATTTCTTATTAATATAAAATCAATTTGGCTTTTGTTATCTAGATAGATCCATTTATACCAGGTGCATATTTGTGAGATTTTGTGTTTATAAAATGTCTTTGTTATATAAAAGTCGTGTTGGCTGCATAGCACTATCAGTAAACTTCTATTATTATTTCTTTAATTTTATTGGTCTCCAAATGCTCCAAGATGTTTTTCTTTGTATGTTATGTTCCGCCATAGGCTTGCATTGAAGTTAACAATAACTATGATGTTGTTCTGCTTCTCTATTTTATTTAGTATGTCACGGATGTCTTCTTAGAACTTCTCGCATTCTTGCTAATATTAGGATTTATTACATGGTGTATATATTTGTAGTAATTGTTTGTTTTGTAACTATCACTGTTATGATTTTTTTTCTTATATATATATATATATATATATATATATATATATATATATATATATATATATATATATATATATATATATATATATATATATATATATATTATTTTAATATTCTTCTTGCTAGCCGTGGTTCCATATCTATTCTTACACTGTGTCTTCTTGCTGTCTACTCCGGACTAGACAAACGTATAACTGTGGTGGAGCTCCTTGCATCCTGTCAATTTTATTCTGGTATCCGCTATTCCAATCAGTTCTATTTTCCTCTTTTCGATTGTTTCTATTAGTTCTTTTTCTTTACTGTTGAAATCGCAGATGTTCAGTGTGCTTATTTTTTGATTCGCTGATCTATCTCGTATTTCTTTAACATTGCCGGGTCTATATACATTTGGGGCAATCCGAGTATGCTTCTTAATTTTTCTACGGGATTTTTGGCGGCTTGCTAGGTCAGTCGCAGGTTTAGGATAGAAAAATCTGACAAACTTTGCTAATGTATACCATACAAGGAAATCTAAGAGTTGCAATAAGGATAAGGCGACAATGCATCCACATCAAACATAGGGCATCAGTTGAGTTGAGTTGAACTAAGGACTGTCATCACTGCACTCAGGACATTCTCATACTCGCAGCATCTTCTCGTTCAATAGCCAGGGAAGAGTTATACTACTAACCGTTCCCACCGTTTTCTGATTGAAAGTTCTTCTTGTCGTCCAGTGTTGAGATTTTTCCAGAACCCCTGCTGATCTCCCGCAATATCTTCTTTCCACATACGGATTCTCAATCTGTTCCCCCCGCCTTCTCCACCTGGTCCCACAGACGCTCGACTACTACTCCTTTGTCCATAGGTAATCTACCACCAAGAGATGTATTCCCTGCCAGCCTATCAACCTATTTAATCTCCATCAATCCGCATGGCCAGGGCAAAATATCCATACAATTCTCGCAATCTGTGACCTCTGAAGCGAGGATAGCCATTCCACACAAATCGTTCGTTTCTCACACCTTACTAAGCGTACTCCATGAGCCCATCATGAATGCAATGTGTGTTGCGATGGTCTCCTGTAACAATTGGAATGCGCTGTTACTGCTTCGACCTCCATTTTCATGCAGGAGGTCGTAATCTCATATGCCAGACTCTCCTGTTTCAAGCATCGTCCATTAGCCTTCGTGAAGAAACCCCAACCACTACGTATGTTTCTCACTACTGATCCATCGGTGTAGATCACTATGTCAATTTGATGTGTGTTACTCTGAATCAGTTGTTGCACTTCAACCTCTGTGTGTCCTTCTGCCGATTCTCTGCACTCAGACCTTGTGCCAGTCCGTCATTCGTGTCTTCTGGTACTTTAACCCAATAGTTTTTCACGATTGATGGTCTCTAGATCACACACCTGGTATATAGATATTTCTACCGGTGTCATCCAGACCCTGTCTTGTCTCAGTCTATAACCTTTGACCAAATCCATAGCTGCATAGGGGAGGTGATCCCTATCTGCCGCAACTCACAAATACCATTTGGACTGAATGACCCTAAGCCTGTCCGCCATTATTGGTAGTGCACTATATTTTTTTTCCTGCATATCCTTTACAGGACATCGCTGTCAACAGCAGCATCTTTCAGCTGTCTGTTGATTTCTTGGCAAGATTACGCTCAGTAGTTTGCCATTGCTTTCTGAGCGGCCGTCTCAGTTATCACGCAAGTCACCAGCGAGGGTCGAACCGCTTCCAGCTCTCGTCTGCTACGAGACTCTGCGTGATAAACGGGATTACGGAGAAAGTGTTGTAACCCCTCGGCCAGAGAGACCGGCAGTGCAGTATATGCCTCATGCATATTATTGGTGTGTCCTTTGTGCACCCCAGGATCACCCGCATGGCCACATTCTGTATGTGCTCCAGTCTTTCAAGCCGGCTTTTTGACACTGTCAGCAAGCCCAAACCATACTCAATGACATAACATTATTAAATTATTAAATTAAAAATTATTATTTAAAAATATTAAACTGCTGAAAGAGCCTGTAAAGTATACACCGATAACCCCGGTTGCTGCCACCCCTCTCAATGCATTAAGTCCCTTACCAGCTTTCACCACCAGTCTCCACATGATTCTTAATTAAACGACAATTTACTCTCTCTTTCTACTAAGATGGCCGGTCTCCGAGGCGAAGAATGTTTACGGACGCTGTTCGTAGTCCCGTATACCCGCGTTAAAAACACAGCTGCGCGCGATTTGGCAGCAGACGACGTTAGGCTGATTTTTTTTAACGAATTGGTATGGGTACCGGTCGTTCAGAAAGCTATGACAGACTACTGATCTTAAACTTGCCAAGACATCAACAACAGCAAAAAAATGTTGGTGTTGACTGCAAACGTCCTGTAAAGGATATGCAACTAACTTAACTACTATGATGACATCCATTCAATATAATACATGGGACATCTGGCTTGATGATCTGGTTATCCAGGGAGTACTACACAACCGATGCCTTGTCGGGGTTTATAACGGCTCCTGCGTCCCTGCACAACTCCGCAATGTTGTTTACTGCCGCCCTTAAGTCTGCAGCCAAACGTTTCCTGTCTCTCCACTGTCTGTACACCAGCACATCATCTGCAAATGTTAAAATGTCCCAATTCCTGGTGTCTCAATAGCTGCGACTTTGCTGGTATATACACTAAAGAGTACTGGGGACATGGCAAATCCATGTGGCAGCCCGGGTATAATGGTACAGAGATCAAAGTCCATGAGTCCATGCGCAACGCAATTTGACGGTCATACAGGACCGCCTCAATCCACTGGACAATCCCAGGACAGACCTCCATGTCCAACAGGGTGTATATCAACTGCAAGCAAGCCCAGTGTGCAGTGACGTTTTCAACATACCATACATTGGCGCCATTTCACTCTTCCAGTTCGTCTTTGGGGAAGAGAATAAGGAGCAAAGATCTACACCTAACACGTTTTTGATTTACGGAATGGGTGTACCCGTGCAGGAATCTGATGCAGCAGAAGTCACAAACATGGACAAGGACAAAAAAGAATGATAGAAGGCGATGCAACTAAACGATCAGTTGCACGCGGAAGCTGTCAAAAGTCGGAATGCCTAGGGGAAAATGTGAGCACATTGTGCTGAAACTGCTAGAGCTCTAAAGAGGCCTGATCTTGGAAAAATAGAGCCACTATGCAAACATGACTGAGCTACAGGAGACCAGTTTAAACAAAGATGTAGTTTTGAGATTTTCAGACTTCCAGCTTTATTGCAGCAATGATCGTCTGGACCTGGCGATTATGGTTAGGTACGGGATAAAGTCCATCGCAGGGGACACCAATGAATGGAACAGCAATGAATGTACGTATAGGCAACCCATTCACACTATTCAACAGCTATGCATGTGATGACAAGTCAGATAGGCAAAGTAGAAGGTATGATATATGTGATTATGCCTTCAAAAATAATGACATTGGAATAGAAATCAATAACGTACTGAAGGAAAGCTGTTCAATCTCAGAAGGCTGAAAGCTAAACAAAAACCACCGCGACACCGTCAGAGAGCTCCTGTTTGCAGACGAGTGTGCTCTGTATACCAACTAATAGGCAGACATGCAACACAACGTTTCAGCTTTTTCGTATGCCAGTGTCAACTTTGGGCCTAGTGTCAACTTTGAGAAGACTGTAGTTATGTACCAGCCAGCTCTAGGGATAAGTCACGCCGATCCAAATATTAAAGTGAATAGTCATAGACTGTTATGGACAAATTCACCTATCGTAACAGCACTGTATCACAATCTGCCACAAATGACGACGAAGTGAATACAAGAATCTCCAAGGCTAGTGCGGTCTTTGCGAGACTGTACATAAATGCATGGGGCAGAAATAGAATAAGCATCTAAACTAAGCTTAAAATATACAAAGCAGTCCTATTATCCACACTATATATGCGAGTGACACTTGAACACCAGCGACACGCTTGGAAATTAAATCACGTCCATACAGTATGCCTTATGGATGCGATTGAAGATCACATGGCAAGACAAGATCCCAGACATGAAGTCTTAGAAAGAGCGTCCGTGCCCAGTATCCACACTCTACTAAAGAAGAATCAGATTCGCTGGGGACTGGTCACCTGACTCGAATATCAGATCACAGGCTCCCTAAACGAATTTTTACGGTTAGTTTCGGTGTGGTAAACGCTCATAAGGCAGCCAGAGGAAATGTTCCAAATGTACTATGAAGATATCACTCAAAGATTTTTAAATTCATCACGACACATAGGAGACTGCTAACAAAGACCGACATTAATGGTGTATATAATTACGCAAGGATGTAGTCACTTGCGAAGCAAACAGAACAGCAAGGACTGTGAAAAACAGACTGTACAAAATAACCACCATAGGAGATCCTCCTACTGGGACGTCAAGCATTCTTTGCCCACATTGTCAAAGAACATTTCGAGCTTAAATAGGCCTTACCATCCATATTGGAATTCACGGCTCACAACTGTCAAGCCAACTGGATGAAATTAATGGTCATCATCATACTCAATGGACAAAAACCATCACGTGGAGCGATTTTAAAACCAGGGAAATGCTAAAAATATAGTACCGCAATCAACACTTAGTGTAAGGAACTGGAGGAGGTACTGACAGACAGAGATTGTTTGTGAACGACGCCAGATAAATAGAATCCCCGACAGAGAAATCAAATATAATAGCGCTCATGACTTCACTCTGGTCTCCCCAACATCATTGCACTTGGCCGTTTGGACGTCCTCGGACATCACAGGAGCGAACATCTCTCCTGCACACCACTGCCCAAGCAAACCGCTCATATATGGTCTTAGAAACAAGCTCGCACAATCAGTACGCTGTTCACAAGCGTTGTGTTATTAGGCGAGTACAAGACTGGGTAGGCAGAACATCGGTGAAAATGAATTAGTTTAGTTTAGTTTAGTCGATGGATCAACATCAAGGCACACAATAAGTGCTCCGTTCTCCTCCTAACCCAAACCTGAGTCTGGAGAAACTCAGCTCAGTGCACGAACTTCGTAGCACCGGCGAGGATCCTGAAATACTTTGAATAGATTTTTAACTCGAAATTTTGCCCGGGCAGCGCCGTTAGACTACTCTTTTTCGATTCCCAACAGCCAAGGGATTGTTTACGTGCGCAACAATACACACGGGCGTCCGATCTCACTACCCAGAGACCAGGGGACATTTGTATTACTAGAAGTCCACGTGAAAAAAATCCCGGTCCTCACTGGGGCTTGAACCCAGGACCTCCAGCACTCGAGGCGGACACCATACCTTGAGACCACGCAACCCCCCCCCCCCCCCCCCCCCCCCCGTGAAAATGAATGCTGGCAATCAAACAACGCCAAGGTGAACACTTGAAGTCCTAAATCCTGAATGAAAAAACGAAGAGTTACCAAAGAATGAGAAAAATATACAAGGTCTCTCAGGCTCTATGATATGCATAACAAGTTTTGAAATAAATAAAAGATCTAAACATTTCAACCTAACTGAGAAATGTTTGCATCTAAGCATCTCATGTTGGAAGGAGGTTAGATGTCTAGGTTAATGTCTCTCAGTTGACTACTAGGCAGGGCAGGTTTCCTCCCTGAAATCTCCCCTCCCTGGGCAATATAACGAGTCCCTCAGCAAGCACTGTAAGTAACAGGTACATAAACACGCACACACACACAATTACGTACACTTGGACAATATTAAGATAGAACCATTTTGAATCGTAGTAAATATGAATAACGAAGAGACAAACAATAGATTGCACTGCACAAAATAGTCGTTTGTTAAATTTTGCAGAAGCCATAATGATTAATCTACATAGGTCAGTTTTGTGCAAACAGAAAGACAATCCGTTTAAAATCACCGTGGTAGACAATTGACATTACTCTGCGAACATGTGTTTATTTCAGCTTGAAGAATTTATTTAGTTATTTTAATTTATGTTGTGTGAATTCTGCAGTATGCGCCTGACGAGATGCAGCGAAATATGCCAGGCAAGAAATAGTGCAACCTATTGTTTGTGTCTTCATTATTCAAATAGAACCATTTGTTAAACAAACTACCACTTTGTTTATTTGCTATCAAGATAACTCATACAAAACATTAAGTCTGCAATATGATGATAGTGAACTGGTGATTGTTTCGAGTCATAAGACATTCACATGTACTAGGTAGGGATGTTAAATGATATTCATATGAAATGATGTAAGCAATAGTATGATGTACAATAAAAAACATAACGTAAAAGTTTATTTGTTTGACCGGACTACAGGTCTCAGAACGGATCAGATGAGACAGTGTTCTTTGTGAATGCAAGTCTTTTTCTCCACCATGTTTCACCTCGTTGTCACTGAACAGGATCGTGTAACCTGGTGCCCTGTTTGAGAGCTTGAAATAGACGATCGAGAATGTGTAGTTTCTAAGATCTACACACATACATACATATCCATACGTACACCAACATACACATATATAAACATAGTATTAATATCTGGTAATGTAGCTCATCCAGTTTTACCGCTTTTACTCCTCTCTCTCTCTCTCTCTCTCTCTCTCTCTCTCTCTCTCTCTCTCTCTCTCTCTCTCTCTCTCTCTCTCTCTCTCTCTCTCTCTCTCTCTCTCTCTCTCGAGTCATAAGGACTTTTCCGTAGTCGAACAGGTCCTGTCGTTACACTTGCTGCCTTCAGCTTATCGATCACATAATGGGGAATGGGGTGTCCTAAGTCCACGTTTCTCATTCACATACACATTTTCTTTGCAGTTGCTCCTTTACCAAAGTATGTTCAATAGATTAAGTGTTCAATGGTGTTAATACAAGAGTGCCTGTCTTCGGACTTACTTGCCGGTGATCAGTCTATCCGTCAGCCTCATTTGAGTTACGATGAATGCATGTTCATCACGCACTAGTGATGGCTTTGCACACTATATACCCGACACATTGTTTGGGTAATGTATACACCACAACACGTATGCTTTACATATAATCACAATAGTATCGTATAACATTCATCGTGTAACTTATTACACCTGTACCATACCACAACAGTAGGCAATATGCATATAGAAAGTAAGCTATTCATAATAATAGCACAACAAATATTGACCCAATTGTGTTATAAACAGCGTATACATTCCTGTATATCAAGATTATAATAAAACGCACGCACAGAAACTAGTCCTAGCATAGCATGATATTCCAAATTGTGTGGTAAGAATAAAAGAAATATTTTAATATCTCTATATACACCCAAATGAGAAAATATTAACTGTCATTGAGGAAACATAAATCGGACAGACGAAATGAAAGTCCATAGCTGTAGAGACGACCTCCGCGTACTACTAACCTACGGATGCTCATGGTTTCCTCCTATACAGCTCATTCCACCCCAAAAACTGCAAAGATTCTATCCCATATTCCCAGCTACTCCGTCTTCGCCATATCTGTCAGGATGATAATGACATCCTCGAAAAAGCCCATGAAATGCTTGGCTTTTCCCGCAGACGGGAATACCCAGAGCACATCCTGTTGCTTGCTTGCTTGTGTTCGTTGGCTTGAGCTCCAACGCGAAGTCTTGTATGTCGGATGAAGGCATCCTGTTGTCCAACATCAGTGTGATGAATTACAGGACCTGGGATTTGCGTGAGTATCCGTTGTCCCATGTCTGGCTTATTGGTGTGCAGACTGGTGGTTCCTCGCCGTACAGGCAGACACTCTCCGACTTCGGCGATCCTACTGACTTTAGCCAGGACCCCGAAGGGACCTGTTGCCCAGGACGCTCGACGAGGACGCGTCAATAGGTTTTGACCAGTATATAACCCGGCCCTGGTGCCTTGGAAACACCTCAGCGTCTCAGCACATCCTGTCCACAGTTATCTGTCGCATAACCCAAGTCTCACGTGAAATTTCCCTTGTCCAGAAAACGCGACCTCCTAACAATGAACCTAAGTGTATCCTCACCTTTCATCCACATGCCTATGCCATCAAGCATATTTTTCTCCGACACTGGTCTATCCTGGAATCTGATCCAACCACTCCTGCGGTGTTCTCTAATGGGCCTAGGGTAATTTTCCGCCGAAACAAGAGCCTCAGGGACCACCTTGTGAATAGTCGCATCACAACAGATACTTCATCTGTGGGCACATTTAAATGCCGCCGTAAGAATTGCCTGACATGCCCACACGTTTCTCAGACACCGGCGAGTACATTCCCCCTAGGCACCTTTTCCTTGAAAGATTCTTTTACTTGCATATCCCGCAATCACACACACACACACACACACACACACACACACACACACACACACACACACTCACACACACGCACACACACACATATATATATATATATATATATATATATATATATATATATATATATATATATATATATATATATATATATATAATCATCTGTAAACGATGTGACATGAAATATATTGGTCAAACTGGCACGTTGTCTTGCCGACCACTTCAGGGAACATCTCAGAGACATTAATCAGGAAACTGATAAACCTGTCCCCGACTTATTTAATTCCTCTACCCAAAATGGAGTCTACCATGTATGTGTCACTGCATTGAAACCTTGCTTCTCCAACAGCTCCATTAGGTTCAAAATTGAAAGCCAATTAATAAACTCTGGGATGCTTCCACCCAGCAGGTATGAATACTGTAGTAGAAGCTACTAAGCCATCTTCCCTCTATATATTAATATCTAAATGTTCACATGCCTCTATTTATTCATATCGTACTGTTTAAACCGTTTATAACAATGCTGTCCTCCTTCTGTATTCATACTTAACTGTCCACACACCTCTATATATTCATATTCGACTGTTCACATATCTTTGGCAGCACACATCCTATCTGGCCCCCTGGCAGCCTGGCTATACGTAAACTTTGTACTCATTGCTCGTTGCTCGTTCACAGATACGAATGGTCCCGTTCAACCATGGACTATGTCAGCTTGGTTGTATTTGGGCCCTTTATTGTGTGGCTTGTTTTGATTCGTTCGTAGATCGGGCTGCTTGTTTTCAGCTTCCTGGCTTCTGGTTGGCTGATTTTGTTCGTTCATGTCTTGATACGGTGTTTCATGTCTGGGCAGAGTCGCTCACTTGTTGAGGCCTGGAGTTATTGTGTACCCACCCCGTCATATGGTGCTGTTTCCTTCAAGGAGTTCTACCAATCGTCGTCCCACCTGTGGTTCCTCCTCCTTCCCCCTCTTGGGTTGTCTTCGAACCTTCCCGTTCGTCTTTGGTTTCGTGTGTCGTCTCGATAGTTCGATCTTGGTGGGGAGCGATTCGCAATCGCCCTACAGAATTGGTCTTGGTCTGCGAGGCCGTTATCTGGGATTCTTGCGTCTCGTCTTTTTCTTCCTCCGTGTTTTTGAACTGTGTTCTCAAGTCCTTCAGTTGGCCTTCCAATTGAGCTTTGTCGCTTTTGGTGAGTCGGCTGATCGCCTCGTACTGCCTCCTGGCTTCCTTATATGGTAGGTTAGACTTGATAGCGATTTTCATGGCTTCTTTGCTGTCTTGGTGGCAGAGATACCTGGCGCCATGGTTGCCGAGGCAGTTGGCGCACTTTCTGTTGGTGTTAGGCCTCCTGAAGTCCGAGTTGTTCTTCGCATGCTGGCACTGACTATATTGATGGGGACCAGAGCAGTACCTACACACCTCCACATCACTCTTGCAGGTGGCACGGGTGTGCCAAAACTTCTGGCACTTGGAACACTGTAGCACTCTCGGTATGTAGGGCGCTGGTACCTGGTCTTTCTTGTCCCATACAATGTATTGAGGGATCAGTCGGTCCTCTGATGTTACGACGACAATTGTAGAGGGTATGTTGTTCTTTCAGATGATCCGCTCAGCACTGGAGATCTTGGTTTTGCGGTTCTCCCTTGCCAGCATCTCCCTGATCTGGTCGTTGGTGAGATGGGTCTTGACTCTTTTGATGACCCATCTTTTGATTGTGCGGTGCCGGGCGGCTTCCGGTACTATGCCGTGGTGAAGCTGGATGACGGCTTTCTCTTCTTGTGACATTTTTTGTAGAAATTCTGTGGTCTTTGGTTTTTTTGTTGATAGTGACCACTACTCCATTAGGTGTCTTGCGCAGCTGGCCGATGCTGTTTCTTCCCAGCTCGTTTTCCAACAGACTGATTATCTTGTCGATTGGTAGCGCCGACAATTTAGCTTTTCCCATGCTTGTCTGCTTCAGTAGTATTTTGACGGTGAAGTCTATAGTAGTAGTTGTTGTTTCCTCCTGTGTGGAGGTCTCTGGTACATTGGGCTGCATCTCCTTGGTGTTGATAACTTCACGGCTGCTGCTGGCTTCAGTTGTGGTTTCTGCGACGGGAATGGTTTCAGCTGGTGTAGGAGCCGGACTGCTGTTTGTAGATATGGTCTCAGCAGACGCAGCGGCCTTCCTCGCCTTTGCCTTCTTTTTCCCGGCTGCATATAGCGCATGTCTTTGCGCGGAACTTTTAACGCGAGGCATCATCTGCGTTATCCGATAAGGCGACTTGATCTCGATAGCGCGTCGAGTCAACTGTGTAGCCAAAAGAGCGCCTTTAACCACCATTTCTGCTCCCACATGGGAACCTAGCAGTTGTGCCTATTTTATTGTGGGTTTTTATTTTTTTTTTTCGTTTTTTTGTATCTGTTAGTGTTTCTTGTCCTTTACAAAGATTCTTAGAATCGAAACGTCGGCCGTCTTTTGCGGCATATAGTACTTATTTTTGTATTTTATTATTTCATTTTATATATTTATTGATTGTCTTTGATTTTGGACAGTTACACTTCATTTTCATCTGTGTTATGATGGAATTCTTGGTAAGGTATGTACATGGTGTCTGTGTTTAGTATGTCTCTTCTTTTCGCAGGAGCTAAATATACATAATTGTTTGAAATCCATATTGTAATAGCCTGCTGCAGCCGCTGCTTTTTCTTTTGTAGAGACTGTCGTTACTTAGCTGAATAGTTACTAGGAAATAAATCGCATTGAAACTTCTAAACAGCAAAAGAATGAACACTTATCGACAAATAATATTCAGTCAAACCTCAGTTTTCGTTGCCTTTGGTTTTCGTAGATTTCGGTTTTCGTCAATGTTTTCCTTGAAAAATTTGTCTCGCTTTTCGTCAGTTGCCTCGGATTTCGTTGGTGTGTCCACACTACCCCTTTGCTAATTTTGCGAAACCAAAGAGATCCAGGCTGCTTCTTCTGCTCAGTTTGAGCGTTGTTTTTCGTTGTGTGAGCATCACTTGCTAATAATAAAATAAGGGAGCGGTATTAAGATGTCTTAAGGCCGTATGTACAGGAAGTCGCCATCCACGATAATTTCCATTGTGGCGACAAACGAATCAATAAAGGAGGCTAATGTAGCAACACACATGAATGTGATATCGAAACAGAGATCGCAAACAATTGAAAATGTCGAACAGTATTATTAACTAGCTGACCCGGCCCGGCTTCACCCAGCTCCTGGCAGGGATCTATCTATCTATCTATCTATCTATCCATCCATCCATCTATCTATCCATCCATCCATCCATCCATCCATCCATCTATGTATCTATCTATCTATGTATGTATCTATCTATCTATCTATCTATCTATCTATCTATCTATCTATCTATCTATCTATCTATCTATCTATCTATCTATCTATCTATATATCTATATATCTATCTATCTATCTATCTATCTATCCATCCATCTATCTATCTATCTATCTATCTATCTATCTATCTACCTACCTACCTACCGAACGACCGACCGACCTACCTACCTACCTACCTACCTATATCTATCTATCTATCTATCTATCTATCTATCTATCTATCTATCTATCTATCTATCTATCTATCTATCTATCTATCTATCTATCTATCCGGAAATTGCAGAAGTTTGAATTCGAATGGCATATCTGTTGGAATCATTGGGATGCGAGGCAACAGTACATCTTCTCCTTTAAATTTCACACTTAAAATTGTAGCTTCGATGACATTGTTCAGAGTTAGAAAATTTTCACGTACCTAAAATAGATCCATTATTTTTACGAAAACTTTGAAGATGCCTTAAAGTTTTTATCACTTTTTTTTATACCAGATACGGCTGTGGTGCACAGAGTATATGTTCAGCTCATTCCCGTTCCCGTTGCGGGAAAAATGGGTTCGAAAATTTTCACGTATCTAAAATAGATGCATTATTTTTACGAAAACTTTGAAGATGCCTTGAAGTGTTTATCATCTTTTTTAATAACGCATATGCCTGTATATAACTTCTTTAAACATGTTATAAACTGTTTAAGAAACATACAACAATTATTTAAATTACATAATATAGCAATGTTACTAAAAGTAATGTCCCTTGATATAACTTTTGTTGTTAAGTCCCCTTAATTTGACGCATTTCCTTTTAATATTAATCTAATACGTAAATAACTCTTTTTAGACTAACAAACTATGCAAGTTGGC